>JAVCKT010021271.1:0-13490 GCA_032273925.1 Rhynchotus rufescens
TGCAGCTCGGCGTCGGCTACCGGTGCGTGCGCGCGCTGCGCCTCGCGTGGCGCCTGTGCCGCGGCCCGGCCGCCTCCGAGCAGCAGCGGCGCCGCCTCGCCTTCCTCGCGCACGACATCAGCCTCCTGCGCCTCTTCGAGGCCTTCGTGGAGAACGCGCCGCAGCTCGCGCTGCTGCTCTACGCGGTGCTGCGCGGCCAGGCGGCCGAGCCGGCCCAAGGTAGCGACCCCCCCGGCCAGGGCTGCCCCGCGGCCCTCCAGCCGCTTCTCCCACTTGGGCCTCGCCCGGACCCTGCGGGGCCAGCGGGAGAGGGGACGGCACCGCCATGGAGTCCCGGGGGGCTGCACCCGAGCAGGATCCCCCGAGGGTGCAGCGGGGCCCCAGGGAGGGTCAGGGGCCCTGCTGGGAGCCAGGATGCCCCTATTGCGGGAGGCCACCCCAAAGGAGAGCGGAGCAAAGCCCCGCGAGGAAAGGAGGTGCTTGGGTGCCCGCTGGGGTGGGCAGGAGCCTCGGAGCACCGCGATGCAACAGGCCGAGTCAGGCAGTGCTCAGGGCCCCGCAGCGCCTTGGCTCGGTGCTTATCTGCTGCCTGCACGGGCAGAGCGGTGACCTCCGCAGCGCCAGCGGCGTCCCGGTGCCTCCCCCTCGTCTGCTGGTGCAGCTGAGCTCGGTGAGGGGGGGACATCTCCTGCGAGCAGGGCAGCGTCGACTGCCCCATGGGGAGAGCAGGAGGCCGAGGACAGGAAGAGGAGCATCAGCTCCCACAGCGGGAGAGCCCTCCTGGGCCACGTGCGATGGGGCGGCGTTGGGAGCGCGGTCAGCGCCGGGGGCAGGCGCCACCTCAGCCTGCGCCGCTGCTGTGTTTGCAGGCGTGGGCATCTGCACCGCCGCGCTCTGCGTGACCTGGTCCCTGCTGGACTATCACCAGGCGCTGCGCTCCTTCCTGCCGGACAAGTACGAGCTGAGCCTCCGCTCCTCCTTCGTCTACTTCCTGTGGAACCTCCTGCTCCTCTGCCCGCGCATCCTTGCCCTTGCCCTCTTCGCCTTGCGGTGGCCCTACGGCGTCGCCGTGCACTTCCCGCTCGTGTGGCTGGCCATGTTCCTCTGGGTCACCATGCAGGGCACGGACTTGATGGAGTCGCCCGGGCCCGAGCAGCTCTACAGAGCCGTGGTGGCCGTGATCCTCTACTTCAGCTGGTTCAATGTGGCCGAGGGGCGCACGCTGGGCCGCAGCGTCATCTATCACAGCTTTATGCTGGTGGACAGCGTGCTGCTGGCCGCGTCCTGGCTCTGCTGCCACCTGCCCGCCGATGAGCACCCCTACCTCATCCCCGTGGTCCTTGCTGCGCTGCCCTGCTACCTCCTGGGGCTCGGCGTGAGGCTCGTCTACTACAAGTGGCTGCATCCCAACGTGCGGGCGCAGCGCCCAGGCGCCGCCGACGAGGTGGACGCCGGAGAGGTGGCTGAGGGGCTGCAGGGCTCCGCGCCCGCCCTTGTGAACAGGCGAATGCAGCAGCTGGCCCAGGCGCACTTCTCAATCTCCTTGCGGGGAGAGCGGAGCCTGCGCGACAGAGCGGCTGCCGCCGACACCGCGCTCTGAGCGCCGGACCTGCGGGGAGGGTCTCTGCGCTGGTTCCACGTGCCGGGGAGATGTTCTCAGTGCCTCTGAGTGCTTTGGACTGCTGTTCTCAGGAGTTGGGTGTCGTGGGAGGTTGGATGGGTGCACGGTTTGGGTGGCCCGAGGTGCCCAGGGTCCTGCGGCCACAGCAGGGCTCCTGCAAGAACCACGTTGCTAATGGTGAGGGCAGCACATGGCGAAGCACAATCACGGCAACCTCTTTATTTATTATTAGTCTTTTCTTAAAAAAGAAAAAAATACCCAAGGCATCTCAGTTTGTCCTTTGTTTCCGTGTCTCTTCCTCAGTGCCTGCAAGAAGCTCCGCTCCATTCCATTCCATTCCATTCCATTCCCACCCCCTGGAGCTTCCCTGCTGTTTATCCACCCATAGCCTTTAAGGACAATGTTGGACAGGGGCACGCGGCTGCCCCTCGGGACCTGCCGCCTCCGGCAGCAGCACCACGAGGCTGCGGTGAGAACAAGCGAGTCAGGGGTCGCCGTGGGGAGGAAGCAGCGGGTCCCCCGCACGCAGGGACCCCAGGAGCTGCCACGGACAGGCAGAGACCAGAGCACTCCAGCAGCGGCTATAGAAAATAAAGGCTTTATTTGTTTCCAGTTCACAGGACAGTTCCCGTTACACAGAACACGGACGGGTGGCGGCGCCGCAGCCGCTAACGGCCCCACGCGAGGACGACCTCTGGCCGCCGCCGGGACCGGCTGTTCTCTGGGACGCTCTGGACCGAGGGCGACGCAGCTGATTCCACCAGGGCTCCCAAAAGGGGGTAACCAACGAACCACCCTGCCCAGGGAGAGGCCCTGGTCCCCCTTGCCGCTGCTTCGGGAACAGCAGTGCTGGCAGAGCAGCAAGTCACCCCAGCGCGGACGCTGCTCCCGCCCCGCGGAGCCGGGCAAGCCTCACAAACAGTCACTGTAACTTTTATTTGACAGAAACACAGGGACAAAAAAAAAAAGAAAAAAGATACCATCCACCTCCTCTTAGAAAAGTATTTTACATACATTCAAGGAGACAGCGTATAAATACTAGTATGAAATGTCACTGGCTGCAATGGTTTCGCACGCGGCTGACATCCTGCCTCCGAGCGGCCCCGCAGCCTCTGTCAGGAGGTGGCAGCGCGGGGGCCCCGGGGGCTGCCCCCCGGTAAGGCACAGGCTGCAGGGGCACGGGGCTGGGGGGCTCCTCCAGGGGCCTCCCAAGCAGCTCCGGGCCCACGTGCGGAGCTGCGGCCGCGGGCGACACCGCAGCAGAGCCCCGGCACGGCGGCCACCGCGGCCGGCTCCTGCTCCCGCGCAGGAGCGGGACCGGCGCTGCCCTCGGCGCCAGGCGCTGCCGGCTGCCACGTCACAGCGGCCTCCCACAGGAAGCCCCTCGCAAAGAGGGGTTTCCTTTTAAATACTTCTAACTATGGAGTTAGGCTAATGCAAAGAGGAATACACGGAAAATGGAACCTGATTCTATTTAAAGAAACTCACTTGCACATCTGGAATGAGGAAAGCAGAGGTGAAGGTGAAGTGCCGTGCCCTTCTCCACGGTATCTGTGAGCTTTCGTTGTCCCTTGAATGATTCCAGGGCCAACCGTTCACGCCAGCACTGCTGCCCATGGTGCTCTACTGCCTGTCATGTTCATAGGCCCTTTTCATTTCCCCTCGCAGGGAAAATCTGCAGCATCTACAGTCGTGGTCAGGTCACAGAGAGGTGGAATTCCATCATCTCCAGCTTGTAGACAGCGCTTGGGGCCATGTGCAGTGTGACATATGGATCTGAAACCCATGGGATAACCAGGAACCCCAGGACTTGCCTCTACAAGGAACTACATATTCCAGAAACATTCCCTTCTCTATTTTCCAGGAATCCCATGCTGTGGAAACAGTGTAAGGAAATCATAATAAATTAACTGTTTTGAACACTTGGGGAAGGAGAGAGGACACATTTCACAGCAACAGAGGTATTTTTGACATTTTCATTAGTATTTCCCATGGAAAAAAAAACAGAAATAAAACCACAATAGCTCTTTTTTGGCTTCGTGAAACAAGGGAGGTTCAGCTCTGCCAACAGTATTTTTTTTTTCTATAAAAATAAGGTTTTGTATTTACTTGGGTTCTATAACTAAGTTGATTAGAAAGGAGAAGGTTCTTACAAAAACTGCCACTAGTGTCACCCCTCGGGGCAGAAGAGCTCGGCGGCTCCTGCGAGCCTCTTCCTCACACAAGGCACGAGCCCGGCGCCTCGTGACGCGGCACCGTGACCGGCCGCCGCTCCTGAGGACGGCACCTGCTGCCACCGGGACAGTTTGCACCAGCTGCGTGTTCCTCACCACGCTGGAAAAGGAGTCCCCGCATGGATGGGATCGGTGCCTCCTTGGCGCTGCAGAGGGTGGCGGCAGCTGCGCTCACGCCGACACTCCTGCCTCTTACAGGAAGTCTAACTCGAGGGCTTGGTGCAGGGACACCAGGTCGGCGTGACTGGTGATCCTCCAGAAAGGCATGTTGTGCTGTAACGAGACGATGACAGGGTTAGTTTTAGCAGAGGGCCACAGCTCTAGGCAGTTCAGCAGCAGGCGCTTGCTTGGGAACACCGCGCTCGGCGCCCACCTCGGCCGTGGGCACCACCAGCAGCTCTCACGTGCACCTCTGCCCGTGCCAGGCAGGGGCAGGAGGCTGCTCTGCACAGGTCTGATGTAAATCCCAGGGCTGCATCCCAGAGAAAACCCTTTGCAGGGAATGCACGCAGGCGACCACGCTGCCGTAGCGCAGGGGAGGCCCGCAGGGACCCTGTGGCGCTCCCCTGCCTTCACCGAGAAGCCCTGTCCAATTTACTTGTTTTCTGGTTTGCAATTCAGACCAGTGGGAACTGTTGCCTATTGAACTGACTGCTGGCAAGCGAGTCCTGCCTCATTTGGTGCTCCAGAGAAACGGTATTGAACTGATTCTGATTCAAGACATTGTTTTACCAGGACAGCGCTACGCCAGCGGACTACCAGTACACACCAGCTGCAAACCCAAGTAAGAGCAAAACCCAAACACAAAACCATCAAGAGAGAACTCCCCAGCTTCATGAAGTGAAAGATGTCTTCTGCATCAAAGGCAAAGTCTACTCTGCTCCTCCTGGCTTGAGGAGGACAGCCCTGGAGCGTCCCTGCAGAAAACAGCTGCTGCTGTTTCTGCATCAACTCCTCCTGGGGTGCAGATTGAGCCACCCACCTGCTTAGCTGCAACCTCTTCGTCGCGGCCGTCTCCAATTACCACGTAGGTGACCTTCTTTCCAAAGCGTGACACGATCCTCTCAAAGCAGCTCTCCTTACCTGCCACAAGACAAGTCTGTTAAAATCACTCTTTGGAAGACAGGGGGCTGAACTGTCCCCTCTTCCCCATACAAGAACACAAGCCCTTACCTATTTTAGTAGCACTATAAATATTCTCAATAGGGAACACTTCGCCCAATCCGTAGAGGAGAACTTTGGCAAGAGCTGGCACTAGCTGGGTGGTTGTGATCAGGATGTTCACACAGTTTTTTCTAAAAGAAATGAAAGGAACGCACAATTGTAAAAAGAATAACCATATCCAGTGGAGCAAAGGGTGGCTCTGGGTAGCTGCTAAGTGTTTACAGGGACCATACACTCTGTTTCCCTGCTTTCCAAACCTTTTAGACCAGGATTTGGATATTTTTTTCTTTGACCACTGCTCAAAGGGAGCACAAAAGAGAGAAGCTCTTGCTTTGACTCCATCATGCCTTTACACATGTACGTAAGTAGCCTTTCTGCCCTGCAAGCTGCCCTTTGTACCTTTTAGAGGAACCTGAGCCTCTCCTACCACTACGACCTTCTCTTCTTAGCTGTTCAGATGAACTTATACTAATCACTGGCTGAAGAACACCACAGGAGATCTCCATACAGAAAACCAAACAACGGTTTTTTTCCTTCAAAGTAAGCGAGAACTACAGGAAATGACTCATTTGGACTTTGGACAACTGCTTTTGGGAAGAAAACACTTTCGAAAAGCAAAAAAAATCAACATATACTGTTTAAGGTGACAGCAAATTACACAATTTGCATCAGCCTAAAAAGACTAACCTCTTTTGACAAAATGAGGGCTGCTCTGAGATCTCCAAGAACATAAAGGTCTTAAAATCCATTCAAAAATACCTCACTGGAGTAGAAGAGCTGAGGAGCCCCTAGCAAGTGCAGTGCTGGAGTCTGAGAGCTGGTGGGAGACAGTGGAAAATCACAGTCTCAAGGTGGCTGGGGTGGCTCCATCCCGAGGTTCTCAGCTTTGGCAACTGGTCCTTGAAGGCTTTGCCATGGTCTTGCTGAGAGGCTTTTGGGTTTGCCTTTCCCACAGGATGAAGTAAAATTCAAATAACAAATGATGACTTAAGCAAACTGGACACATGCAAGTCCAGAGGCCCTGATGGGCTGCAGCCACAGGCGCTCAGGAGTTGGGTGAGCAGTGGCTGGTGTCACTGCAAGGCCACTTCAAATCACCTTTGAAAGGTCATGGCAATCAGAAGGGAGAAAAGCAAATGTCCCTCTAGCCTTCAAAAAGGGCAAGAATGAGGAGCCAGGGAACTGCAGGAAAGGCAGCCTCAAACCCCAGGGAAGTGGTGGAGCAGCTAATCCTGGGGATCATTTCCAAGGACATGAAGGATGCGACCTCAGTTTGCAGAAGGCTTCCAGCACAAGCTCCCAGAACATCCTTCAAGGAGAGCTCTGTGTGCAGGCCTGTGGCCGGCAGCGATCAGGACCGACCTCCCTCCTGTCCAACTTGCTCATCGTTGAGCAGGACGCCGGGCCTGCGGTCCCCTCGACAAGCAGAATCCCAAACTGGAAGGAACTGCTGACAGAGCAGGGTGCTGTGCCAAGGAACTGTCTGCAAATCTAGGGGAGAAGAGCCCCGCGCTGCCAGCTTCCATACCTGGACTGTATAAGGAGCAGGGACTTTAATGCAGTTTCTAGCCAGGAATCCGTTAGCACTTCTATATCTGTTCTTAGTCGCTGGAGGGCTTCCCTCTTCTGCGGGCTAAGGAGGCCTGGAAAGGAAGCAACAACAGTTTTATTATTTGAGCTGCTAAATCTAACCGAGACGGTCACAACTTTATCCAAGAGTTGCCAGTGTCCTGGAATAAGTACCGCTGTGCTGAGGCAGCCTGAAACCTCAGACTGTCTGCAGGCAACGGGAGGAATCGACTTCCAGGCACACACATGAGCCTGGACACCAATCTGTGATTCTGCCTTTGCAGAATGGGCCAGACGTTTTTCTCTATTTGGAACTATTTCTTACGATACACAGGATGAATCAAATTTTTCTTAGACACACTCTCATAGTGACAGATGTTATCAGAAGACACAGCAGAAGGAACTACTGAATAAACCCACTCAGACTTTCTGCTCCACACATGCCTGAGGACTTTTCCCATTTTAATGCCTTTCAGATACCACTGTCTGAAAGCCGAGGGGCCTTATACAGACCTGAAAAACGCTACATTCATCGTTGCCACATATAAAGTGTGGAATAAGGATACTGCTCCCTACCAGAACTGAGGTTAACTGGGGCATACTGAAACACAGACTTACACAGCCATTTAGGTCTCAATTTTAAGAGCAGTATGGAATATTTCATGAAAAAGTAGCAGACAGTGTCTTCATCAGATCATTCTCTTGAATACAGGACTAATCGTCTTTGTCTACATAACTTTTAGACAACAACAGACTGCCATTCAGTTTTGGAAGGAAGACTTCTTGTGTATTTCTTGCAACCACCCTTGGAAATGGCAACTGCCCACTACATTCAGAAACAGCAGAACCAGGTTCCTCTCGAACTCCCTGGAGAACTGCTCTTTTCCAGCACGAGGGGAATGGGGCTCAGCGGTCATGCATCACCCTAGGGGAACACTCACCTCCAACGTTACTTTTATATTTGTCATAGATCTCCCGTACCCTGCGGTAGCGAAACGCCAGTTTCCTCATCCAGTCCACGCCACCCTGGACTCCCGCCGATGAGCTGTGATTCGCGTTACTTCCAGAGCCGCTGAAGCCGTCCGTGGAGAAATTGTAGTTGCTAAGGCAGAAAATCAGATCTGTTATATGTGCAGGGGCAGCAAGATCCCTACAATCTGAGCTGCAGACTTGAGCTTTGAGCATCGCTAGGAAAGCCCTAGGGAGAGGAGCTTTGCACAGCTAACACTGCATTGATTGCAGTGGAGCCTTCTCTGATCAGGGAGCTCTAGCAACCAGCTACGCTTGCTGCTCATTCTAAACAGTCCAGAATGTCTTAAAATGCATTGAAATATATCGATTCTGCATCGTCCACTGCAAAAGCTTCCTTTCCTCTTTGACTGCTCAAACACTTTTGACTTACAGATTCCCAACATACACACAAGGGCATCTGTTTTTCCATCACTGTGTCTTGAACGAGCTACTTTAGATTTTTATAGTTTGAGTATCAGATTAAAAAGATCTTTTTCAATCTTTTGCCCCTCAGTTTTCTTTTGTCACATGGCAATGCTGTAGAAAAGTTCTGTAAAAGTGGCAAACTCTGCACCTGAGCTTGCTGACGTGGCAGGCAGTCCATGCCTGCTATAAACAGAGCCACGCTCACCCTAGAGATCTTCTAGCGAACTCCATACTTTGCCTGCCAGAAGTAAACCCTGTCATGGGTCTTGCCTATCTCTTGGACAATTAAAGAATTCAAATTTAAAGAATTAAACAGTATAAATACCAGAGGGATGTCACCGAACAGCTCTCACCCTCATTTGAAGGCAAAACCATTCTCATTTGGTTTTAATTCTGTCCTCAAAGACAAAAACAAAGTTGGGATGAAAAGTTCACCTTCTTTAAAGTGAAGCTCAAAAATCACAGGAAGATGCTATGAGGCAACAAGCTCTACAGCTATTTGCACAAACAATTTCTTTGGTGCATGACAGAGCAGCTATAGACACAGCAGCTCAGTTAGTGAGAAGTGACAATTTCTGTGTGTCACGTCCTTGTGAGGCCGCCAGGGCCTTTCAGACACCTCCTCGTTTCCCTGGTCAGGTTGGGAGAGGCAATTGCTTACACATAAATGAAGAACTAAACTAGGTGTCAACCATGTCACGTCACTGAGCACATAGGTAATGTTTGACAGTAGAGAATTTAATTCACGTTGTAATTCTAAAAGTCTTAACTTTTTGTTGGTTTTGAGAGAGAAATAGTTCAGCTACTTATCCCCTGCCCAATGCCTACACTTCATCCTTAACCACATTCGGGTTTGGAGGTGTCCCCCAAGAGCAGATTATGTCAGCTCTACATTTCACGCATTCCTCAGTACACCACCTTAAATCCTGGCCATTGTCATCAGATGTCACATCATCTATGTGTACCTGGTCACACTCCTGTGTAAGGTGAAAAACAAAAAAGAGAGAGAAAAGGCCACACTTACAATCCAGAAACACGGTGAAATTTACAGCTTAAAAAAGTGATGCGAGATATATCTATATATACAAAGCCTCATGCTTCCCAATAAGAACAAACACTATGCCATATTGCCTCCGCAAACATACGGATAACCTCCATTATCTTTGTTTTCCAGTGCTACCTTTTACCTCTCAGCACCTGCAGGTCCCTCTCAAGACCGTTATTTGAATTACCAGAAATGTCGGGGAAAAAAAGTGTATTTCTATGACATTTCTGTTTGTCTGCAAAAAAGAAAATGCAATACCTGATAAATCAGGTTGCACTCAAACCTCACTTCTCATTCGAACCCCCTTTACCATTTCACATAAAGAAAGGAAAACCAAAGCATCCCTCCAACTCCATTCTCCACTGCACTTTATGCACCAATTCATCACCACAAAAGTCAGGTCCGTTACCAGAGAGCTGCAGCACAAATCCTGCAGTCAGGCATCAACGTGGCTCTGCCAAGACCTGGATGTTCTGGATAGATGACTTGATACAGAAAATTACAAATGCTTTAGAACTAGGGGTAAATCTCCCATCTCAAAAATTTCCTAGTGCTGTAAGTACCAACACCTACGATCCCACGTGATGAATGACAGCAAACATATTAGTAATCACCTTTTCAGCATTTTTTTAACTGTTTTTGTTTTGTCGAGGCAGGGATCTGACTTCCACTACCACATTCACAAAGTTCAGAGCTGCAAATGGCCACAGAAGATGAAAAATTGAAATGAAAAATTCATTTGAGTTTCCTTCCACATTAATAGAAACCTCTTGCCATGAACCTACTCTTAACCATCACTGTCCATAATGTGCTGAAGCCTGTGAATTGCATTAGGTTCCCGTGTCCATATTGTTGGATTTGAATATCGAATAAGACAAGAGTGTGGGGAAATCCACTTTCTGTGCTGTAGAGGCAGCTGCACTGCTTTGGGACTGCACCTTTTCCTTGCTTTGTCTGAAGGAAGTGATGCCATGCAGCTTGTGTAAGACTTTCCACCATCAGGAACTTCACTTTTCTCAGGAATTCTGCTTTGTCAGAATAGATTTTCTCCTCCGGTGCCTCAAAACTATCACATCACTATCTCACAGAAGCTCTTTGTTTGCCAGATGCTGCTGCCTTGGCATTGTCCAGACACAATCCACAGTCGTATCTGAACCCCATTTAAGACACTCAGCCCACTGGAACAGACTGTTTCTGATGATATTGCCTGGCTGCTGGGAGTCCTTGCTGACTCCTCCTGACCCCCTTGGTGTGTACAATACTCTGGTTGATGGAAGTGCAGCACTCAGAGCTGTTTCACAGGCAGCATCACCTGTGCTGCCTGGGTGTCAGAAATTGGACTGTGTTCCTGGCTTTGCCAAAGCTCTGAGAATTGACATATTCAAGGTCACCCTTGTACCCACAGCTCAGTGCTCCATTTCAAAGCAGGGTGAGTGGAAGCAAAGTGCTTTCCAGCCCAGAAGGAAACCATAATGTACCCACTCTTGTTCTTCCTACAGGTACAAGGAGGAACCTGTAAGAGAAGAGAGTTCCTGGCCTTACAGATTTCCAGGATGCTAACACTGTGTCTCATGTTTTGGGTAGCAAAGAACATCTCTGTGACCCAGCTGTGCACAGGAATCTTGAGAGATACTCTTAAGTTTCATCCTTAAGTGGCTGTGAAGCACATATATCCTCACAAACTCTCACAGTGGAACTCCGTTAGGTAATTTTAGACATTTTGCCTTTCAGAAACATGTGCCACATACCTCCAAGTCATTGAAAAACAGGTGAGTATCGGCTACTTCAAAAATCATCTCCTCCATGGATAGGCCTGAGCCAATCACTAGAGTTGGATCCTGACAAAGTAAATAAATAACAACATATATGTTAAAAAAAATATGTAAATAAATAAAGGAAGGGGGGAGGGCGGAGAGAAAGAAAATGTAAATTCACCTTGGCTACAGGTTAAAAGCAAGCTGTGACAAAATCTAGATCCATTAAGTTACATAGAACTTTCAGTGCATATGGTATAATTTCATCTGGTGTCATTCAGTGGTTCAAATCTCCCTAAAGTTTTAAGCAACTGAATCAAAAAAATCCACATTCTGATAATATATTGACTCAAAATCATAAGAAAACACTTTCGTAGTCAATGGCATGGACTGCTGCACTTTCAGGAACAACACAAAGTATGAGAAATTTCTGAAAATATTTCGGAGGAGAAAATAATGCTTATTTTCACTGTGTTTTATGACCTCATTGATTTCCAAAGATGATAAAGATAGCTTGAGATTTTAAGACTTGTATTATTAGGTTGGAAGTCTTTATAATATTCATATCCTACTTGCTTTTATAAACCCAAATTTAGTGTCCCCTTGCCCACATGGTCAACAAACAATATACATCTCCATACACATTTAATCCAAAATATAATATAATTTTCTATTCCTTTTCCTAAGGGTGTTTACTTCTGCATGAGAGGAGATTTTTCTTCCACAGAAAAGACAATATTACCTTGCCATACTTCTGAGCATATGACCCAGTGAGAAGTGAATGGAAGATAATTATGGTCTCATCCAAATCCCACAGAAACACTCGCTGAGGAGAAAAAAAAAGCAGGTTAGAGTTGAGCTATTCAAAATATTAAGTTATTCTGAAAGAGTCAGTCTGGGGAATCGTTCTGTGTTTAGCTGCAGCGTGCTTTCTGGCAGAAATGAACAACATATTAAACTCTTTCTCTGTAACACTAGAGTTCATATTTGGTCTAAGAGCCAAATTCTATTGATAAAACCCTCTCAAAAGCTTCTCTTGACTTTACTGACATAAAAGCAAAAATCCAGAGCGTTAATGTTCTCTAAAGTCTTGGTATGGTAAAAGTTCACCATTTGGGTGAAAATAAGCCTGCTTATCAATGACTGCAGCATATAGGAGATATTCCTTTACTAAAATAAATTAGAGGGATTGTCTGCTATCACAAATAGTTGCATTACAGAAGGACTTTGACAAACGTGAGAAATGGGACAACAGAATCCACAAGAGGTTTATAAAGTAAGAGAAAAGTTCTGCATGTGGAGGAGAATAATTCCTTGTATGAGTCCAGGCGGGAAGCTGGAGGTCACGGGAGGTACCAGGCACAGTACCAGCCAACAGTGCACTTGCATGGTGAACTGCACGCTGGAGTATATTGAGAAGTTTGGCCAGCTCATGCAAGAGGAAGAACCATCCTATTTCTCACTGGGAAAGCCATTGCATCCAGGACTGGATGCCCAGTCCAGACGGACGTGAACCAGGGATGATGGAACCAAATTTTTCTATCATCTAGTGACAGATGATATAGGGGGAAAACTGCAACCTGGCAGATTTGGGTTAGGGAAAGAAAGTCTTCCTCCTCATATGAGTGTGGCAGTCCTGGGACACTTCACTAGGGACATGGAAGGTGTCCAAGTGTGCAGGTCCTCAAGGCTCAGCTAGACCAAGGTGTGGCCACTCTGCTCTAGGGCTGTCCTCACCCAGAGCAGAAGGCTGGGCTAGAGACCTCCAGACATCTCTCTCCCTCTGACATTGATTTTAATGAGCATGTAAGTGATGTTTGTCAAGCACCACTGAGGAACTCGGACTGGCTCTCAGAAAACACGGCCAGGGGAGTCTCCCAAACTGTCCTCTTCCTTTTCACACGGAGGAAAAAAGAGGAGCGGCTTTGTACTGCCACACTGTTCTGCAACACTATGGTAGAAAATGAGACTACCACTTGCCTCCAGTTCACTGTCCTGTGAGGAGGATGTGTCTGCTTTCCTCTTCCCCCTGTTCTTCCCAGGGATGTTTTTTCTTGTCTGCTCATCTAAATCTTTACTTGCCGTTGCTTTTGACAGGGAGGGACTTGTGGATGCATCTCCTAGAAGAAAGAAGGTACATGGTTCTCATCTCCTCGTGACTCCAAGCAAAAATCCACACAAAGCTTACACCGTTTGTCCGCAAACCTTCTTTGTTGGACATACTACCTTGCTCCATTGAAGCAAAAGAATTTGAAATTTCATTAGAACAGAAAACACGATCTTTCTGTTTTCTTTCAGCAAACTGTTTGCCCCCATCATTTTGAAACAGATCTGTCTTCACAGTTAAGGTCTTGGCCTTTCAGAGCTACTTATGGCAGTCTGCCTGTGTTGAGTTGAGTCGCCAGGTTTAGCCACCCATTACATCCTCTGTCATAACAGCAAAGACAGACTGATGTGAGAGCAGAGAGACTCAGTTCTCCTTGCGAGGAGCTGACACTGCAGGCACCCTCATGTGTGGGGGACACTGCAATATCTTGCCAAAACACAGTTAAATGGATTGTTTCTTGGCAGAAAGTCTCTTTTTGGCATCCAACAGTTGACTGCATCTAAGAGGTGGCAGTTGCTCCTTTTAGACACAGAAGATGCTGTTTTGGAGTGCCTGTAGG
>JAVCKT010021271.1:13590-28338 GCA_032273925.1 Rhynchotus rufescens
GTGCCCGTTACCCGAGGAATGTCTCTGCGCCGTCCGCGGGGGCACTGCGGCGTTCGGCTTCTCCGCTGCATACGCAGGTGTTGCTAGAGCAGCACTGTCTGTGTTGCTGTCTGCTGGTGCTACGACCCCGAAGGCAGAGCTGGGGTAACAGGGCTGGTACTGGCTTTGGCCGAGGATTGTGTACGTGGGATACTCCTGTTGGCAGAAAAGCCCGGTTACGCGAGCATACTTCTTTCACAAAACCTTTTAGATCAAGATGTTTTTTATACTACACTATGCTGTCAAAGAAAAACACCGGTAAAAGCACACAAAACTTGATACTATTTGCACCTGCACGTGCAAGGGAAGGGGAGCTGATGTGACACAGCCACATGAAGTGACCATTTAACTGGTTTCAGCAGGAAGCTGTCCCAGACAAATGAGGATTGTTTTCCCAATGGCCTCTGCAGCAGGTCAGGAATCACAAGGTTTTTCTTCTAGTTTCTTCAAACCAATTCCTAACTGGAATTATTTGCCTACGTGCTGATATGAAAGAAGCAAGTGGTGAGCGGATCCCAAGGCATCACTTGTGCACACAGGCCCCCTCTGAGTCTGCTGGTGCTGTCTTCAGAAATGCACAGCTTTGTTTTGTGTCTTCCTTTCTGATACCAGATATACTGACAGAGATTAGAGAGTAGCACTGGCCTGGAGCACAACCTAGGCCATGGATTAACAGCCTCTACTCATATTGCTGCTTCAGAGAGTAATTCTTTTGCATGCTGCAATGAAAGCTCTCCATTTATGAAGACTGTTCATTCATTCAAAAGCTCAGTGAGATCAGTTAGGGCAAAAGCTGCTTTCTTTACAGCTCTAAACAAGCGTTATGTTCCTAAAATAATTTTTTTTTTTTTTTTTTTGCACAGAGCTTCTGCTGCATCCATTACATTTTCTGTAGTTCTGCCTATATACTTCCTATAAAACTGCCACTTTGGAGTATTCCTTTGTGATTCTGTATATCCAGAATGGCAGCTAGCCCCTCACTGGGGCAAGAATAAAGTGCTCTGGGTTATCCAGAACACATCATGGAAATAAGGATGAAAAGGGTCTGTCTGCTAGTCACAGGACTTCTAAATTTTGCTTTATTCTAACACCACCAGAAGGCATCTCCTCCACCTTTTTTCTTTGCATACAATTTATGTTTTTAATTTTATTGCTGACAGAGAACAAGGGCATTCAAAAAACTTCTACCTGTAATCCTTCCTGTAAATTGGATTCTAGTTCTAATGCTTCTTCTCTACACAGAAATCTCAACATTTTGGCTCGAAGATCAAAAAGAAGAGTGGCACGGTTGGTCAACGAGAAAGACACAAGCCACTTTGCCGAGCTACAGACTAAGTCGTGTAAATCCAGTACCCGTTTGTGCTCCATTTAAAGCATTTTGCCTTGTCACTTTTAAATAACGTGCGTGCAAAGGCAAAGGAGAGGTATATAAACACAACCAAGACCGAGTCTTACCTGTGAGATGCTGGCTACTGCTGACGTGGAAATGTTGACAACAGTGGAGGCTGTGGAGGCTGGACTGGTGTTGGTAGTCGATGCTGCAAGACGAAGAATCACCAGATTACGCAGTGCGGGTAGGAGCAGGGGCACAGGCACCTCCCGGGCTCCGTGCAAGCATCTCTGCTGCCCAAAGGAGGGCTGCATTTCTTGGAAACCAGCAACAGCTTCCTGGGTTTACAGGGGAGGGACGCTGGCACCCTCTAGCTTTAAAAAACAGTATTTAAGTGTTTCACAAATCTATCTGGAGTTTTTACAATGAAAATATTGTCCTCTTCCTAATGACCCCGCAGGCGGAGCTTAACTAAAGTGGCTTAGTTTTATTAAAGGTTTCAAGAAAAAAAGCAATCACGTTCCGATACTTATTTATAAAGGATGAAAACAAATCAGAATAAATCCATAAGGCAAATACGAGTGCTTCTAACGCAGTTCTGATAAAAAAATAAGTTTTGCTCCCATTTACAGTAGACTGCGCATATTTAGCCTAATGAGGTCCAAAAATTTAAGTGCTAAACACATTTCAAATAGAATATAAAAGTATATTTCTTCCTGGAAAAATTAAATATCTCCAATTCCCTCTGAGACTACACTTGGTTTGGTGGATGAGAATTTCTGAAGTAACTGTTTGGCAAATTATTACAGAAAGATACTGGTCAGTAAGGATTTTACAATGTTTGCTATTCTTTATGTTACTGCATTTGGGTTTTCCAAACCCAGCAGAAGCAGCTGGAGCAGCCCCTGGGAACCAAAATCCTGTAGGATGCGGTGTGGTTTCATATCAACAGGTTTGTTCCATTACAGGTTCCTCACGACGGTCTCCAGGACCCTCAAGAATCACTGAGAGCAGCAGTGAGGCAAGCGCAAATGAAGCCAAGTGCTGTCAAGAGGTGATTTATTTTGCTCAACCTTTCCCCCCCACACCATTAAACACAAGAATCCCTCTTAGATGCTTAGGAAAAGACCTGCAGAAACCAAGAGTATCACCTAGTTTAACTTCACCCACGCTGAGTTCGCCCAAGCCTGAAGGAGTCAAGTTTCCAAAGGGTTCAGCCTTCTGCCCTGGGAAACTGCAAAGGCAAACGCTCCCACCAGGAGCACTTGGTCAATATATGTTGAGTTTGGGCAATCCAAGATGCTCCCTCACGGAGGAGCTCCTGGAAAGAGGAACTGATCCAAGACCTGTCTCACAAAAAGGAGGAAAAAAGGAGGGGGGCGAGGGGAAAGGATTGTTTTTTTTTAAAAAGAGGTTTTTAAAACTTAAGGGGTGTATGGATAGGCAGCAAGAGGTGGGAAATGGGAAAGGTAGCATCCCTACAGATGCAGAAATAAAGGCAAATAATCAAGCCCTGGAAAATGCATCTGAGGCAGAAAGAGCTTGAGGAGCATCCAAAAGGAGATGGGAGGGAGCTTTGGGAGAATGAGTAGAAAAGGTGAAAAAGGTTGCGCTACGCAGCGATAATGGCAGTGGAGACGTCCGATGTCTACAGCAGTTACGCAGTTACTAACAGGAAAAAGCTATTGAGATACTCCCACATCAAACAACTGCACAAGAAAAGCCTTTTGTTTCTAAGAAAACCTTCCTTCAAATGTACTCATTACAGAAAAAAAATAAGGCGTCTATCTAAGGCTTTCTACCTGAAAAAAAAAGACATTTCCTAGGTAAGACATAAAGCACATCTGACCACTCATTAATCTGTACACTCTAATATGCACAACGTGTTGAAACATAGCTCAGATGGGTCAGTAACATAAATAATCTTGTACCACTGAATAAGCTCCCTCCTATCTTGTTTTGAGAGAAAACTAGCACTTAAAGCAGTAAGATCTGCTTTGTCAATGTGAGCACCTGATCAATAGCTCTAGTTAAAAGAAGATGCAATGTCCAGAGCTCATTTTTCATGTTAAATTATGAGTGCAAAAAAACACCTTAAGGATAAGCACCATCACAACGCAGCAAGCTGAGCAAGTGCAAGCGTAGCGACACACCAGACAACTTCCACGCGAGTGCAAGAGAAGCCAAAATGCAAGGTTTTGGCTCAAAATTGCTCCTCTTCACTTGACACTCAGTAGGTCACATCTGCATGTCCAGCTTTCTGCCTCGAGCACAACAAAAGTGGCAACAAACTTGAGTGAGTGTGGCCAAAGGGCCACCAAAGAGGCCAAGGAGCTGCAGCACATGCCCCATGGAAGAGGGAGGCTTGGGAGGACCCAACAAGCTCCTCACACGTGATGGGAGGACATCAAGAGGATGGAGCCAGGCTCTTTTTGCACATGCACAACAGCAGGACAGAAAATGTTGTAGCTCAAAACAGGCCACGTTCTGACTTGACAAGAGAGCAGAGGTTTAGCCCTGAAGACAAGTAAGGCCTGGAGGTTGCACAGCAAGGTGGCCTCTTTGGAGGCTTCTGAGACCCACCTGGATCAAACCTAACTGAGGAACCTGCTCTGAATCCACTGCCAACTCTTTGAGCAGCAGGTTGAACTAAGGATCTCCTGAAGTCCTTGAATTCCTCAATGAAAATATCAGCCAATGAACAGATGAAGCATTCCTGAAATGCTTCTCAAAAACTACAGATAAAAAGATTTTCACAATGCATCACCTCAAGACAAATGACAAAAATCTACTCTGAAAAATGTATTGATTTACAAGTATTTGCCATAGGCAAGGAGATATCATTATACAGCTAATTGGTATATTTACTCCTAAAAAAAATTGCTTTGTAATGTGGTGAAATTCAGCACGTGGCCTTTTAGAAGTGGCACTTGTGGGGGTGAGATGACTTGTGGCTAGTTCTACACTCAGGAATTCCCTTTGCAGCAGACATACCAAGCTGGCAGCCTCACCGCCCAAGACAAGCAACGTACCCTGTGCGTGCACGTGCGTGTTACAGGCGCCCATCTCCCTCCAGAAGGGAGCCAAGCACCCCCCTCTCGCTGCATCTCCTCACATTGTGCTGAGGACCACCACCACCAGAGCTCGAGCTGCAAGCACGTTCCCAGGAAAGGCATGCAGGAACACAACAGGCAGTCCCGTCCCCTTTGCGTCACCCCGTTAAGTCCGTCAGCACCGAGCAGCCGGGCTGGTGCAGACAGAGGTAACGTAGCAAACACAGAGCCAAACGATTTAAACACACACATAGAAAAGACACCGAGCACGAGGAAGCATGCACAAATATGGAAAAAAAAAAAAGGAAAAAACGTGCAAGCCTCTCTACTTGTGGAATCTGGACTCAAATGAGGTGGAGAGAGATGCAGATAAAAAACCATGCCAAGTTACCTTCAATGGGATAAGAATAATGTGCTGGGCTGGGTTGGCTTGTGGTTAGCCCTGTAGTGCAGGTAAGCACACTGTGCTGACTTGTAGATGGAGGCTGAATTAAACCACTTTCAGGTTTCATACCTGGCCACAGTGCACCTGAATTGGATAAATGGCACCAGTTATAAACAAATCTGCTGGGACCAAGCATCATGCTGCTTCCTCCGATGAAGACTTTGGCTTGTCACAAAAGCAAACAACAAATCACACACGGAAAAACATGGTTTCATTTTCATACTCGGTACTGATGGTCAGGCTGCGTGCAGAGTACAGCTGCTGACAAAAATAGCTGAAAAGGAGAAAATTAAAAACACCGGCAAGACCCAATTTCCAAGGCTTTCGGTTAAAAATCCCTTCCTGTGACAGTAAGATTCAGTGCCACATTGCTATAAAAGATCTGCTCGTCCTTCTGATGCTTGGGCTGAATGGTGCGGCACTGCCAACCACCTCAGCTATGACCCACGGAGGTTGGAGTGGGCATCTATTGAAGTCAAGGTCACTCCCTGAATTCCCTGCACTTGGGCTGCATACTCAGAAACAGGTTAAAGTTCAGCCATTCTGATGGACTGACAATAGGGTAAAAGGAGCTAAAAAGAAGGAAAAAAAGAAGAAAATTTCCTCCTGAGCTTTCTATCAGTCAAAGCATTTCAGAAAGCATTTCTAGCATCCCTAGGAGAAAGCACTGGGACTTCAACTCACCCAGGCAAGGCAGCTACAAGCAGCATGCAGGTTCCAGCTGCAAGCCCTGAGGACGCAGCCAGGGCTGAAAGGTGCTGGGCGCTGACCTGAGATGCTCCAGGGCTCTCTGCACTCCCGTCCTCCTGGCCCAAGAGCTGCTGGTAGGAAGGAGGCAAAACTTCCCTTGCAATAAGAGGTGGTAGGGAAAGAGAACTGCTTTTCCATACCAGACCAACAGCGCAGGCAAAGCCTCCGACAAGCACTTCTTTATAGGACTGGTGGCTCAAAATCACCCACTGAAGCACAAGGACTAGTGTGCTAGTACTAGTACAAATACCAACACTACCTGCCTGAAACACAAGTAGTTAAGGCTGCTACGGTCCCGTTTGCAAAAATCTTAACCATTGAGACGGGTGCAGGTTTAATGGATGCTCAAATTGTCCCTGGGCTGCTGGCAGGAAGCAAGGAATGAATCTGAAGGATCTCCTTAAAAACAAGCAGGAGTGTGAAAGGCAGAGGGAGGAAAAACATTGCCAGGTGGATGCAGAGTTCAGGGCCAGCAAAAGAGCCAGATCATTCTCCATCTTAAACCCATCCAACTCAGTAAGGAAAAGAACAGTACCATGGCAAAAAAGCCTTCTACCCCTCGCTACAGGAGGCCCAGCCGAGGAGTCTCGCTTACGAGACGCCAAGGAAGATGCTACAGCCCGTCACGAGCAGCAATTCCAGGAGTGCCCTCCATGCTACAGAATTCAGGTCTGCAACGGCTACGAGACTGGGTATGCAAAGGAATGAAGATGTCACCTGTTAGTCAAACTAAGGCAGCTATCTGTATAACCATCCCAGGGGGTTCAATCTTCAGCTCTGAAGCTAGGTCTTTGTTGCTGGTTTAGATCTTTAAGACCATTCTAGTCAGTAAACAAGTGGGAAAGACAGATTTAAGATGACCGTAGGTAGACTGCAGAAACTCCCGAATAAACCATATGGAAAGCAAGCCCTCTAAGGAGGGCTGAGGGAATTTCTTTAATCTAGAAGGGAAAGCACTGTAATATTCAAATACATAAATACTTTCAGCTAAAACAGTGATCAAAATTTCCTTATGATGTGAAGAAGATGGACAAGTAGCAGCAACAAAATTAGATGATCACCCAATACATATAAGTGCCTAATTACTGGGATGGTGAAACCCAAGCCTTGTGGTCTAGAGCATATGGCTGTGTTTGACAGTCTGCCTTGATTTTCACACATAAACTACATCTTTCTGTTCCAGCTAGACAACATGTAATTTCTTTTTTTTTTTTTTTTTTTGGGGTAGAAATAGATACATTGGAAAGTCATCCAAATATCTGGAATAGGCCTCTTGAGAGTGTGCTAAAAATACATGGCCAGGTTCTCACCAGCTCAACAGAGATCTGGGGACCAGAAACACAACCTGTAGAACATCTCATATGTACCATGCACATTCAGGCTGCCAATCAGGTAACACAAGACCCATCCTCTTCATAAGACTAAGTAGGTATTAATTACTCCAGTAATGATTTCTGTCTCTATAAGTGTCATCTGCAGTATTTTTCCAAACACTTCACTTGAGACTAAAAATACAGGGAGTTAATAGCAGATCATGACATCTACCCCAAGGTGTTTCATTAGCAGATCATGGTTCAGAAGCTGCTCAATACAGAGGTTGCTAATGAAGCCAATGGACAATGCCTCTCTAGGTCTTCAGAAGATACTCTGAATATAACAACAGAAATTAACAGTTAGCTAAATACCCCCAAATACCAAGAGAAAAAGGAGGGAATCAAAAACCCAACACTGTCTCAAGAGCTCAAGTCTAAATCAGACTCTTAAACCCCTTGGCCTAACACTTTAATATAGCATTCTGCATATTTACACAACGTTTAAGAAGATGCCACGCCCCTCAGAACCTGCACAGAAGCTGCAGAGCACTGTCCACAACAAACTAATGTCAAATAAACAAAGTAAATGAAACTCTGAAGCACTTTCAGAGCAGAGTAAGAATGGCAAGACCATGGAAGCAGAGTGCGGATATGCACGGAAAGGGAAGTGGCCTCTAATGACCATAACATGGGGCCGGGCAGGGAGTGTAGGTAAGAAAGTCTTTTATTGGTCCAGTTAGAAAATTGGACACATTTTTGGACACCGTCACCAAGGGTCTGAGGTAGCATCATGACAAGTCCAACACTAAAATGGCACCAAAGAAGACAAAAAGCAGAGTGTTCACAAAGGCAGTGGACAAATTGCACTCAACACCTCAAGACTTAGGCAGGACCTAGCACTGAATTCTCTGCTCTGATGCAGCTTTCTCTTGGAGGAATAAAGCAGGAGTTCAGAAAGCGAAGCTGATGGAGAACTTTGGTTCTCCAAGATCCCTAAACACAGGATCAACCAGGTTCTGGCCCAGTAATAATCCTTTGGTCACTGTTATGGCAAAGGTTGGTTGGTTGGTTGTTTGCTTGTTTTTAACCTCTTAAATAGGAGTTGGTTTTGATCATTACTGGCTGGGACTGAGCTGGAAATGACGAGGTAGAAAATACTCTTGGACATTCAAACTCCCTTACCTGCTTGGGGAGACCTGAGCTGCTAATGAAGCACCCAATGCTTGGGCCTTGCAAAGCCTTGTGCATGGCAATACACTTCCCACTTTACAGAATTCAAGGCCCTCGTGTCAGGTACTGTTTCTGGACATTAATACAGAGCGGACAAAATGGGGGAGATACCATCTGATTAACACCTTGCATCCCAGCCACCGCAAACCCATTGTTTTGTCCCGAAGGAATCCTCAATCACAAGAAAAGTTTCTTTTTCCACTAATCCCAGGCGTGTGTGTACATAGGTACATATGCGTATATAAAATATACTTGCATATCTTTTATATGTTGACCCTTCTCAAAGAATAACTATGTTATTCTTTTATTCCAATGTGTTATTCTGTTATTCCAAAAGGACAGACAGAATTAGGAAGGTAACTTTCATCTACGAAAACTAAGCCAAGTTGCATCAATTTTTCCACCCTGCCTTTCAGAGCTACCATGACAAGGCAATGCTTCATCAATCAAATAAAAGTAGTTGCTCTATCAGTAATTAATAAGAGCCATAAATGTTGTTCTTTTTTACTCAAAGACTATGCTACTATCCGTGCTACTCATCCTCAACTCTCCTTTACTCTGTGTAGCAAGATGGCAAAAATCTTCTAAAGCAGACAAGATCCCTGGATGTGCATCTTTCTCTTCATTCACTATGAATGGGACACAAGGTGAGTCACTCAAACCCTGACATTTAAATTTAGATGCTAAATTAAGACACACTCCAAACATCTGCAAAAGCCAGAATGGCTAACAGAAGCCTTGTGTAACAGAGCAACCAAGGACAATTTTTATTGAGTTAAAACACGAGACGAGTCTTATTCCTACCCATCGTAAAGGAAAGGAAAAGTATCTTCAGCAGAGCTGCTATCTTGCTCAACATTTGCTTTTTAATGACACCTGGGATGGTAGCTGCAGGCACCAAGAAGTCTTTGAACAATTCCTTCTTACCGAAAGGAGGTAGTCCGTAGGTCTGGGTGGTTTGAGGGTAGATGGCGTAAGGTTGGGACTGCTGTAGCGTTTGGTACTGCGTCTGACCGGGATAGGGGCTCATCGTTTCCGACACAGGTACAGAAAGGATATGTGTATATGGCCTTATTTAAAAAAAAAAAAAAAAAAAAAAAAAAAAGCTATTCACGTTATGCAGCTTTCATACTTGGAGCCAGATGCTACACAGGAAGATGGCTCGGGAAGGACGGAATGAAGTGCCACATGCTCTTGGGGTGATGCCTGCTTTCGCTTCCCAGTCTGCCATGCCCTTCGTGTTTGGATGTGCTGCTTCTCCCACTGAAATCTGGGGAGAAGAGCAGGTCCTGGGGCTTCTTCTGGAGGACAGGACGGCATCACTTCTTTCAGACTGTGAGGGCAGGGAGGAAGGGAGTGCAGGAACTCCCCATTTTCGTCACCAAATCCCCAGGCCAATGTCATTCTTTCAAATGTCAGAGAGAGGCGGCCCGGCAGCAAACGTGGGGACTGTGACCTCCTGTACTGTGCAGTGGGAAGAACTACTAAGGTCTCCAAACATGCTGACGGCCAGGGGATCCTATATTCCCCCTATATTCATTTATGTCCAGTTTGTTCATTTTATACATATTATGGACAATATTTTGCAAGATGTTGTTGTGTTGGGAATCATATCCAGGGGTTCATGCCTCCCTGGGATCATAATATAACTCCCACTGAAGCCCAAGGTTAGCTCCCACGTGCCACACTGCCCACAGCACTGAGTTATTGCTGCCCTGCAGATATTAAAGTGTGATTTCCAGCATTACAGGAATACAGGAACATGCAAAAAGATGCCTTCTAAGAGGTAAATTACAGAATTTAGAAAGAGCTGTTCAACTTACTTTGCAGAATACATTTGTGAGGTATAATCATTTGATGACCTTGGAATATAATCAGTGCATGTCATAACTGAAAAAAAAAGTAGACTGTATAAGTATACACAAGAAGATTTCCAAAGAAAACAACAAATAATGACAATCAAATATCAGCATATATCATTCATTTTAAGTAAGATATCATATTTATAAAGGCTTTTAAGTGCTACAACTATGTGATTTAAAGTATATTACCAGAAAATATATGTTAAAATAGCACAAAAACAATGCTATCCTCATAACTGAGCAGTTAAATTTTTCCCCAATATTTTCCTTCATTTTGTAACAGTGAGCTTTCTCTTTAGCAGCTGGTGTGATTGGCCTCAGCCTTCCCAAAGACAACACATCCCAGCAAATCTGCATCTTCAAGCTGACAGCTAGAGCAGCAAAGGACTGTGAGGAGCTGATGGAACTTGTGCTTGGGCTTGCAAAGCGACCAGAGCAGTGGAAGAAACCAGAAAAGCGAGTGGGAGCAAACAGCCTGGGGGAATACTTACTCTCACTCGACATGGGAAGGCTTGGAGCGAGGCTTGAAGATTCGGGTTTCTGATCGCTGACCTCTGTGCTGCTCACGTGGCTGAGGGGATAATGAGAGGCTACTCATTAGCATTACAACATCTCTCACATCTCTGTGCCTCCTCACCCCAGGTTTTGGCCCTCCTAGCAGAGGCAGGACTCGCTGGTACCAAGTCAGCTACGTGCTGGTTCCCTGCACCAGCCCAGACACCCTGCAGGTCCTCCCCGGGAAGAGCCACCATTCCTGTGCTGACCGAGCACAGAAACTGCTCAGATATTTTTGCTGCGCTGAGGAGGGACCCAGCAAGCCCCACGTATGGTGGCCAGGGTGGCCCACGAGCAGGCGCTCCCCCTCTCAGCAGCAGGTAGTTATTACCCTGGCGCCCTCACCTCGTAAAACTGTGCTCTGGGCACCTGTGTTTCATTCTGATGGTCTCAACAACTCTAATGATTCTATGATTCCATGCCATCCAGTTGAAAGATGTCCAAATTCGATATGATTATTATAATGCATGGAAGGGGAAGCTGCACTTCTATAGGATCCCACCTGCCTGGGGTGCCCCGGCTCCGTTAGCGTCAGGGTCATTTGAGGATTCAGCCAGGATCATTTCACCTGCACGACTGATCTCATCCCACACAGCCTCGCAGGGAAGCTTATAGCTCTAGCTTACAGACATCTAACAACTGTCAAAGAAAAAAATCTTTCAACGGGAAACCTTTCTCCAGGAGTATATATTCTATGTTATATTAAAAAATACACTCGGAAGGAGAATAAGCCCTTTCTTTATATATAATTCTCTGTAGCCCCTTTTGTAACACTTTACTATCAAAAGGACTGATTAATATTTTGTGTTCAGAATTTAATCTCCAAATTACCAAGCAAAGAGGTTTGCTCAGTTTCTGCGAAAAATATGATATCTAAGATTCTAAAAAGGGAAGTTTACCATCAAAACAGGACATATATAACTGTTGCACACTAAAATCCAATTCAGAACTACACACCTTAAGCTTTGTTCTCTGGATTCCTGCATCTTGGCTTTTTTCACCTGCAAATAAAATACGGTCAGAGACAAAACTGTAGACAATTGTCCTTGATATAATCTATGCACACAAATTTCAGGCTCCCATTAGCAGATAATTGCTGGTTACTATAGAGTTCCCATCAATGTGTAAAGTACAGCAAGCTTTGCTTTGGACTCCAGAGTTAACCAGGTCCTGCAGATCCAAACAGGCCTTTCTTAATTAGAAGGCTACTAGAGCTGGATGCGTTAGCAAAACTGCCATGGTTTTAAAATAAATAACAGATGCCGGGATACAGAGCTCCAGAAGTTTGATAAGGACTATCCTATGGAAATTGAATTCAAGAGCCATGAATATTAAGAAAATCCTATTCTGCATGGAACAAATTCAACTGTTATAAACTCGGTTCCACAATTCTGCTCTGTTTAACTTTTCTAAAGATAGGCACTTGAAGAGGCTTTTCTGTTCACATCAATACCAAATTAGCAGTTCTGATTTTAATTACTAAACCCAATATAGTATTTATTGTATCCCTGTGTTTAGCCAGATGGTTCAGCTCCTGCAGAGCATTCCCACAGAAAAACATTGTCCTGAACACAAATTCATTTTCTTGCTTCCAGGCTACAAATACGACTTAAATCCCGGGCTGGAAGAAAGGATTCGTTATTGTACGCTGGAACCTTCTGAGCGAGATATTCCTGTCATCTAGTGTATTTTTCCACCCTTCCATCCATCCTTCCATCCCCTGCATCTTCCATGGAGTTCACAGCATCTCTTTAAATTGCACAGAAGTGACTCATATGCCAGAAAAAGCAGCATCACACAGCTTCAAACCTCAGCTATTTCGAGGCAACAGAGCCAAAATTAATTTAGAGTTGGCAGACTGAATGCAAGTTTGCACAAGCAGCACGGGAAGCAGTGCAAGGCTCCCATTCCGAGTCAGGTATTCCCCAACCTTTGATGCCTTCAACTGGACAGCTTTTTTAACAGGGAAGACTGGACAAGAAATCAGCTCAACTAAAACCAGCAAAGAAGCACAAGGAGGGGGCAATTTTATGAAAACTTTCATTGTGCTCAATGAAATGAAATGAATGAATGAAAAATGGGAAGAAAAGCACAGCTGTTCCCCAAACACCTCCTGATGGCCAGGATTTCAAAAAGAATCCCTGCTCTACGCTCTAGACGTCCTCTCTCTGCCACCACCATGGCCACTGGCCACCACCCTTTTCTTAAAGGAATTTTCCTTTAACTCAAGAGTGAATTTTAGGGAAATGTGAGTAAATATCAGGGAAGGACAACCTCCTTGAGAGAATTCACATCTAAGGTGACTGCCCCACAGGTGGATGACTCTTGTTGCGCAGCAGAAGTGAAGGGACTGCTTAGAAAAACAGAAACTCCCCACAACTTACCCCAAAAGGAACTGAAAGATGTGGCGAGGCAAATTTTAGCCTTAAGATCAGACATTATCTCACTAAACAAAAAGTCTGTGCTCCACTAGAGCGAAAAGTACTTTTAGTAACATACAGCTCCTCTCAATCTCATTATTTCATTATGAGGGGTTTTTTTTTTGAATTAAAGTGGCACCTTCTATCTGATCCCTGCTCCCAATCCTGCATCTGTTTCTATTTTCTAAGACTATCCTCTACTTGTAAACTTTTCCATTCTAATTCACATCTGGAGAGAGAAAAGAAACAGTTAAAAATAGGGATAAAAATGAAATGTCTCTAAAGTTTCTTGTTACTGCATTGGGTAAATGTGAAATTTAACATTCATTTAGAAATCATATGTTGTGCAAATATGGACCACATCAACATAAGAGAGTGACCTGGATTTTTTTTTTTCCTCTCCTTTTTAGGTAAAAAATATTTAATAGAGAGTCTGAAAAGTTCTGTAAAGAGTTCCTTCCTGGATTCAGTTATCAACAGTTTGCAATAAATGTTATTTTCTCAAAGTAATACACTAATTCTGTTGCCATGATCAAAACAAACAAAAGTCATTTTAGGAAGAAAATCAAATTTGTGTGATGCAGAACTACTAAGCAGAAATGATTTTGCAAAGCTGATTTATCTTCTCTACTCTCATTTGCAAAGTTAATTTGTTCCAAAAAAGGTCTCATTCCAAAAAAAGCATCAAAAAAGACAATTCTTGTCATTCTCTCCTGCAAAAATGTCCAAGTATATTCAAAATATGACATCA
Source organism: Rhynchotus rufescens (assembly GCA_032273925.1). NCBI lineage: Eukaryota > Metazoa > Chordata > Aves > Tinamiformes > Tinamidae > Rhynchotus > Rhynchotus rufescens. Next base: position 27,339 of record JAVCKT010021271.1, read on the forward strand.
TTTAACAGTTGTAATAATAGTGTCTCACAATCTGCCTCAGAATCCCTCGATACCTGATGCTGAACAGCAAGCTGCAAGACAACCTTTGGTAGAATATGACAGAATAAGGGGCTTGTAGAGGATGTTTTCACTAACCAAAAGAGTTCTGCCCTACCTGGCATCTTGAAGAACAAAGGTTTATAAAGACAGTAAGATTTCCTTTAAATCTCCCAAATACCTGCAGTTCAAATTCTACATTTTTGCTGGTTAGTCCCACAGATGTACCTGAGTCTTTAGACAAAAGACATAACTTGCATGTTGTGTAATGGATTTTTTTTCAGTAATCTGAGATTTATCTTTGCAGTTCATTCAGCTGTGTTCATGAGTCATAAAAATGCATAAATGAAGTTAAAATGTACTGTCTACAAGAGCCTCCAAAGTTCTCCAGTGTGGACACTTCTGAATTTCTCTCAGCAGGCTACTGTTTTCATTTGCATTTAAAAATATCTCCAACCATAAGAATAAGCTTCATCCTCAGACTAATATAAAAATGTGTGATGCTCGCCTCGGGTTTAATTTGGAATATAATTATTAAGAACTTTGTGTTTGAGCTTCTTGCTTAAATACTTCACCATGACAAATGTTTTAACTTCGTATCATAATGTATTAATATTGTTCTCCAATCTTATGGGACATTAAATTTTATACTTAAATATAATTAATAGTTTATTCATCACTATATTCAAATATTTAAACTCTCCAGATAGCAATTTTTATATAAACATACTTCTCTACTTGAATAGACTTCTAAATTAAGGAATTTAAAAACTGTTTTTCAGCAGTGGAGAAGATGTTATGAGATGTTATGCCTGAGATCACTGCATCTTTTAAAGACCCTGAGCACAAGAAAGAGAGAAGATTTTATGTGTTACAGTAACCAATTTCCTGATCCTGTCTTAGAATGATTTTTGCTCAAAGACACTTGATTTTTTTTTTTTTTTAAGAAAAATAAATCATTATT
>JAVCKT010021272.1:18655-32982 GCA_032273925.1 Rhynchotus rufescens
ACCCTGCGTGTGCAGGGGGGTTGGACTAGATGACCTCTGAGGTCCCTTCCAACCTTGGGCATTCTATGATTCTATGAGCGCTAGTGCAAATATTTGCTTCCAGGGCAGACCACTGGCCCAGCCATCATCATGAATGCAAGTGAGAATTGCGGGAGCAGAAACAACACAGACAGCCTGGAGTCATCTTACTATACAGACTGGGTTGCTGTGGCTAGTTTTATGATAACGTGTGATTTTCTTATGCTAGTTATCCTTAATTTTTAGCTAGGCTGAAAGACTTCACTGAGGCAAATCCCAAGATTTGGAAGGCACAGACTGAATTTGAGACTACCTCTTACTAAACTAATTTACCTCCTTATTCCCTTTTGAAACAGTATAAGAAAAATGCACAAGAAATGGCAACAGAAATGACTATGTTGCTGAATGGCTATAAAAAAGAAGGAAAATTTCCCTAAAGCAGGATTTATCCATGCCTTTGAAAACTAAACTGAAAAAATTTGCATCTCCTCTGCCTCTTTTGCCACATGGCCTACAAATCCTAATTCTTCCCCTCCTTTTCTTCTCTTTCCTTTTACTCAGTGACTTGATGAAAACAGCTCTTATTCAGTTGATATTTCTATGATACCATATGTGCAATTCACACCAGAAAAGGTTTGGGCTAAAAACAGAGACATTTACTTCATGTTTCTTTCACAGTCATCAGAAGCATAGACTTGGATTTTTTTTTTTTTTAAGAAAAAAAGACCAAACCTATACATCTTTCCTTCTCAGGATGGGTCCCAGAGAGAAATGCAATTTTACAAAACCTTTCACTTAGACTACTATCTTTTCTAGTGATTCTACATATAATGACATTCAAAAACAAATGTTTTCTTGCTTCACAGTGCCTTTTTAAAAATGGTAATTTGATGTACAGTGATAAGAACAGGGCTGCGGGAGGGTGGTGGGAGGAAAGGAGGAGAGATTCCTGGCTCAAGTTTTTATGCGGATAGAAAAATTTCAGATTTGCCAGGGAAAGAGTGAGAGGAGAGGATTTGTGCCAAATGTAGGAGACTATCTTCCAGAACCACGAGCAGAGCTCTGGTGACTGCAAAGCAGGTCTGCTTTGTTCGGGGGAACTGCATCAGACACAAAGGGAATTTTCTCCTGACAAAGCAGCATAGCTTCTTTTTCTTACATTTTTTTTTCTTTTAAAGGATATTATTTTTAAATGTCATGAAATACTGGGCAGTAGCAGCTTTGTTTGGTCACCAGCCATGGAAGCGAAAAGCCACTGTGGCTATATTAGCTTGCAGTCCACTACAGAAATATCACAGGAGCAGTCTTATCAGCTGTTGTACAGTGAACACATTTCTTCAATCTACATAATTAATAATGAGCCTGCCTTAATGGGAAATTACTTCTTTTTAAAAAAAGTCTTTAGCATAGGTTTGGGCAAGTAAACTTCTTTAAGCTTATGTTTGCTAACCCAACTAGCTCTAAAGTTTTCATGTCCCCAAGGGAACTCCAACACTGAGGCTTCCATTTTTCTTGTTACAAGCAGCTTACCTGCATAAACCCCTTTAACGGATATGATTAGACTCAGTGCAGTCCCAGGAGATGCCAGCGTTTCTTCATGACCTGGGGCACAAATTGCAGATATTGTTTTTGCTCATAAAGTTGAGGCAGGAGGATGCAGTGATTTTTCCCAAGACAACATACTGATACTCACAGGGTAGGAGTGACATTTAATTTAACAGAGGTTCCATGCAAAATGCTGCGTTAGACTAAAATTATATTTAGGGACAATTAGAAAAAAAAGCATCTCCCAATAATGACTATGTGATGTAATTATCTGATGTACAAAGTGTACAAAAGATATGCATTAACTAATACTAAAATGGAACAGACAATGTCCAGTTTTGAATGACTATGCCATATTTCTTTTGGCAATATAGATTATTAACCCCCAATAAACAATTGCTGGCTATCTATCCACCTCCCCTTACAAGCACAAATCAAGCAGTTCCCAAGGAATCAGCTCAGAGCATCAATTCACCCATGGCTATTATGACAACATTTACATATTTGTGCTAGAATAAGTGATATTCTGGCAGGACAAAAAGAAACACTGCTGTGCCAGGACATAACCTTTTATTACTCAAGTGAAGGAGAGCTGTGCAACTGCCTGGCAAAGGAGTGAAAATTTTCTTAAGTGGTCTGTGAATACAGGAAAGATGGGAATCTGATTCCAGTGTCTGAATGAGTAGCTGAACTGTTTCACTTAACAGAGTGGGAGGAGTGCAGAGGAACATGTTGTCCTTTCAAAAAAGAGGCTCTACTCAGCTAAGATCTCATTGAGTCTAAAAGTATCATCTAAAAATATCGTTATTGCTGAAGTCCTTGTCCACACCTCACTTATTCCAATATGGTCTTCTCTAGATAACCCACTTTTCTCAAACTTCTTTTCCATACTGTAATTCCCACTTCCACCCACAGACATCCTGCAAATCTACAGCTAGGCAAGAACTGGGAAGGGTAGCTTGAGGGAAACCTCTTATTTACAAAAATGTAATATAGTTTGGAACTGAAAATCAGAAAAGCAAGATTTTGTACACAAGGGAAAGATGTTTTGAAGAAGAGGAAAGAAACTGACTCCTCGGAAATGCTACAGCCCCTCACCAAGACTTCAAGGGACCTCAGATCTGGAAACAAAGCAGTGACTTTTCCTTGGCATGGGAAACACTCTCTGGAAACCTGATTAGAATGTGGGCATTCCTTAACGAAAACCACTGATGTTTTGAAATATTAAGTTATTAAACGGAATTAAATCTGCAAGAAAGTAAACCCTCACTTTCAACCCAAGACCATGCTTAACTCATCTGTTCATTTACAGACAGCTCATTCTCTACTGCATCCTCCTCCTACATGGTTAAAAAATAGGACGCTGCTTCTGACAGTTATTTCAGCACCAGCGGTTTGACTCTTATTAGGTTTACTGGTGAGTTAAACAGGAGTTGTATTCTCTTTGTAATTATGTCCCTAGCTCACCTTGGCCTAGTTTACCTTGCAAATATTAAGTCTGGCACTAGCCCCAGCAAGGCAATTAATTTCACATTTGCAGTATGCTTTACACTGCAGTTTTTACTGGCTAATATTCTTCCACGGTTGTATGTCATATTATGTCCTTAGGTGCCCATTGAGAGCACGTAGCATGCGAAACAGCAATCAGAGGACACACAGGTCAGTGTTAGCTCTATCTGTGGACAACATACGTACCAAATTAAGCACGTAACTGGTAGCATACGTGCACACATGTCCTATGTGTGGCTAATGAGAGACTGCTTAAGTAGTTGTGCTGCCATAAAATTAGCCAGTAAAACTACTTTATACATTGCATTTTTCTTTCATCTTTGGCAGACTATAAATCCATGTGTCTTGGGATTAATTCTTGCCTCCCAACCCACACTTCCCAGGGACCATGATACCTTATGAAATAACTTCCCAAAGACATGTTTTTCCTCCAACTCTTTGTAATTCCATGTTCTCTTCCCACAAAGATACAAGTCTAATCATGCATCAGGCAGATATAAGCCCCAGGACAGGACCCTCTACTCAGGCAGTGAGGAGGTGGCCACGGCTCCCCAGGAGGAGTCAAACAGTAGTTGCTACATTTGCACATATTCAGTTTTTAGAAATAAATTCATATTTTGTTGCAATGGAAAATATACAATGAGAGAAATGTTTATTCATGAGCTGGAGAAAGGAATGCAGAAAGCAATATCAACAAGATTACATCTATTTACACATAACACAGCGGCAGAAAATTCATAGGCCCATAGATTTTGAGGATAGACAGGACTACTGAGAGCAACTAGTATGACCTCCTGCATAATATTGAATTTGACCTAGTAATTCCTGTAATCAAACCTAATGTTGCATCGTTGAACTAGGCCTGTATTAACAAAGATCTGTAACTCTGATGAAACATTTCTAAAGCCTAGCAATTCTACTGCATTTCTTGGTAATCCATCCCACTGATTATCTTCACTGATTTTTGTGCATTACTTTCAATCACCTTTTGGCACACAAAAAGAAACTGGAAACAGAGTTGCATTTTTTCCCTTGGCAGTGAATCTCACAAGCAATTTCACCAATACTGTATAAGAAAGGGAACATCAATACCAAAGCCTTGCTCATGACTCCAGTTCTCAACATTCAAAGAACTTTGCTCACATTTTATACTTAGATTAGCAATATTTGGTGCCAGAGGCCAAGTTGGTATCACATGCACAACCTAAGAGGTGCTATTGGAAAATGGATCATCAGTAATTCCAACCGTTCTTGCTATAGCATTACAGTGTGCCTTGTGCATCCCTTTGTCTAGAATGACCCACAAGACTTCACCACAGTTACACATTTCCAAGATTTGGTCTAGTATAGGTCCAGATCTAGGTTTGCTTCTCAATTTGTGGTCTTGCAGTTGACTCAGTTATTAACAAGCTTAGTATTTGATCAGAACCCTAAGGCTCAAGTGCTCCAGATTTTTCTGCATGTCACAGCCAGCCCTCCAGAATCAAGCTGGTATAAGCCTGGATGCCCTGGCAAATTTTTCCGTTTTTGCAGATTTTGGAAGAAATTGCAATAAAACTGAGAAGCAGCTCCCACTATATTGGTCCTGCTAGTGAAAATTCAATGATATTGGTGTTTTTGCAAATTATTGATCTGAAATCAAGTGACATGTAATCCTTCGAGTTTCATATTTGATTTACAGCCATTCAGACACAGGGCTGCTCCACACATCAGGTTGTGTGAAATTCTTTCCTGTGCTGCCTGACAAGGTTTAATTCATTTAACAGTGTAATTGAAAGGGGACACAAGCAGTGCAATGTGGAGCGCTGCTGAAGAGCTGTGCAGCCACCCAAGGGACCCGCAGTGTTCAGACCACCATTTTTTGACATTTAGAAAAGGTATTTTGCCACACACTCAGTTGATCTGGGAAAGCTGGTGCACTCAAACAGATCACGTAGTTCTTTGTACTCTGTGTTTGTACTCATGCTTCTACAACACTTCCTGCTATCTAACATGGAAGGAAAAAGCGTTAAGTGGAGGGAGTAAATGCTCTTTAGACCTTAGACTGTCCCTTCTGCCATGGGTAAACTCGGATTAAGTGTTCAGAAATGCACCCCTGAAATATATGAGGGCTCAAAATATTTGGGGACTCATAGGAAAAACTCCATCACCTTTCACTGTTTAAGACAAGATTCCCTTGCACCATCCTGGGTATAAGTTCCATCCATGGAAGTTCCATCTCCATATGAGGAAGAGCTTCTTTCCTGTGAGCGTGCCAGAGCCCTGGCACAGGCTGCCCAGGGAGGTTGTGGGGGTCTCCTTTGGTGTAGATCTTCCAAACCCACCTGGATGCCGCCCTGTGCCCCGTGCTCTGGGTGTCCCTGCTGGAGCAGGGGGGCTTGGACTAGATGATCTCTAGAGGTCCCTTCCAACCTCAACCATCCTGTGTGATTCTGTGATTCTGCAATCCCACCATGAATAAAGAAAACAATTCATTAAAATCCTTGGCCTAAAGAATAAGCAAGTGTTTCATTTTCACTTTGTTCTGATCACATATTCAAAAGAGTTTGTTTGTGTGTACCTGTCAGTCAAGTAGGTTTTGCTTCCTGGCTACCTACTCTTCTGCTGATCATTAATTGGTTTGATTGACAAGTGATAGCATTTTGGCTATGTTTATTATGAAGAATTGTAATTGCTATTAAAATTCCAAAGACAAACAAGTTAATTTTTTCCCTAGTGTCCCTGAGACATTTAAACAATAGCAGTGGTTAATTTAAACTGAAAAAGAAGTTGTGGTTCCCCATAAAGCTAAATGCCCTTTCCTCCCATTTAAGTCATTAATTATCTTGGTGACTTGTGAATTCTTGAGTGAGGCTGGAAAACTGTGATCAGCTTGGTTCCATGCTGTGGAGCAGTCTGCTCTATCAGCTATTTCCATGGGTCAGAGTCAGCTGGGCGCAATCTGTCCTAGGGGCAAGAAACCCTTTCATTCTTTAGCAACACATGCAAACAGATTTTCAAATGCTGCTAAATATATCTAAAAATTTGAACATCTTTGCTAGTATTCATTTCAAATACAGACCAGACTTTTACTTATCTTGTAGAAAGGAAAGACTTTTTTATGACTTGGAATTCTTTCTAAACATTGTATGAACTACAGGGTCTGGAGAATTACATCATGAACTTTTTTTTTTCTTAGTGGTGTTACTCCTCCTACATGGTCAGAGTTGAATCGAAGTAAAGAAGAAGAGGTGAACTCCTACAGAAGCAATCAACAAATAAACAAAAACTGGCAAAGTTTTAAAATAGCCTGGACAGCTTCAAAGGATCTGTCTTCAAAGGAATTTTCTTGGGCCACCAGTCTGGAAAAGCTGTCTTCCTGGTTAAGTTTTTTTTTCTTTTTCTTAAGCATAGGATCATAAGAAGTTATTTAACTATTATGTAGCCCTAAGCTAAGAGAGTAAGGTACTGTAAGAATGCAAGTGACAGCAGTGAGCCATGCTGTAGGAGGAGAAGAAGATAAAAGGAAGTTATAGCAAGGAATATTGCTTAATCTAACCAAGACATGGAGGTGAGCAGGCTAAGAAATGCACCAAACCTTACAAGAAAAGAGAAAATATATAGAAAGACCTTCCTTATTATGACTTCTTGAAACTTCGTAACTCTGGATAAATGAATATATATGTTGTTTAAAAAAAGCCTATTCTGCAGCTCTTCTCTCCAGCTGCTGATCCCAGTTTGCTCGGAAAGCAAGGATTTAAGGACTCCACATGCAGCTGCAACTGCTGCAGGCAGAGAGCTCAGGGAATGGAGGTGGTTGCCACCACCCTTCAGAAATCCAGCTTAGAGCGCTTGGAATTTGTGGCTTCAACCAGAGTGCACAGAGTGATATAGGACTATCCCCAGCCTGCATATTCAGTGATGGTTAAAAGGGGCATAACGTCAGTGGTTTGCTTTGTAACTCTGGTACCAGAATGGTGTATGCTAGAAGTTCATTGTTAAGACATGAAGTGTATTTATGTATTCCAGTATTTGTGTATTTCAGTATCGAAACAGAGCTGTCTCCTTCCCACACCACGAGACTAAGTTACAGAAAAAATGTGAGAAAAATGTGTGAGGCCATATCTAGATGCCTGAAACACGCTTAAAAATTGCAATTTGTCATTTTTCATGTCTGGAGTGTCTGCAAGGTCACTCTGTAGGTGTTTACAACATGTCTTCTCTTGTAGGCGTCTTCTCTTCAAATCAGATGGTCAACATAAGCAAGGCAAGCTGCCAGGCATGTGCTTGTCTATTTTTCTTATGCAAGTTCAATAAAAGATGTTACCTCTGCTAATGAATCTTTTCTTATTTATTTGTCCTTAGCTAGCATCATGGCCCTTGCTGCCTGCCTGCTTTGTGATCATGTAAGAAGGAAGCTGCACCAAGCTACTGGAATCAAGCCTGCAGAAGAAATGGTTCCTCTTCCAAAGGTTAAGGAGAGGATGAAAGCAGTATCAAGCTCCTACAGAATTCCTGCACCTTAAAGAAAAAGAAAAGGATGGATAGAGGCTGGTGGGTAGACATCTTTTGGTCCCCTTGGGCATAGCTGTGGATTAAATTCTACTTATTAATATTTGTAATACAACCATATTTAAACTTTTCTCACTGAGATAAGTTATGAAAATAAGTCAGTTCCTTGCAGTTTGAGTCATTCATTTCCCACCATGCTGTGTGAGTGCACATGTATCAAAGAGATAAGTGTCTTTTTACACCTGTTCTCTGATTTTGCTTAAGAATTTCTTCAAGATTACTTTTCCTGTTATCACAGAAATATGTCACAAAACCATGTAGTCCCCAGTCTTTAAATTGCCTTTCAAAATGTTTTTTCCGTTACATTACATATTAATTTTCAGAGAGAGAAAAGCTCTCAGTGTGTGCAACATCCATGGATCAAGCATTCCAATTAAGGGAAAAAAGAGCTTATCTTTCCCAGATTTTAATAACCAGATACTAGCACTGGTCATAATACTCAGATTAGGAGATGCTAATTATGAGGTTTTGTTGCATCAGCCAGCGAATCGCTGTCTTCTGGCATCTTCATCCAAGTGTTTTGTTTATTCTAGTAATAAAATCTCTGCATTCTGACAGAGCTACCACTCTCTTAAATATACAAATATATACGCACACGCATACCCTAAGACTGAGGAAAGAAGATAATATAATGACTGTGAAGCAATAAAAGTAATGTGTCAGAGGTGACTTCAGCATGGATGGAGCAGTACAGCAAACTGACAAAAGCCACACATGAGGTAAGCAAAATGCTGAGGCTTTGGGCAAGGTGCCAGAAAAAGCCCTGCTGGATGTATCTTTTTTCAATAATGAACTCCCACTACCAGCCTGCACTTTATGAGTCTGACACATCTAAATTACATTCGGCAACATTTAAATGCTGAAATAATAGGATAAATTCAAACCAATTAGTGAGCATATGGAATATTGCTTTCTTAATGGTATGCATAACATCTCCTGTCAATTTTATCAGATTAAAGACCCCAAGTGCTGGCAGTGATCAGGTCTGCCGTGATAAATGGGCACAGGGGCATGAGCAGACTTGCCTGTGCTCTTTGAGGTAGGTCTCAAACATGGGAAGGAAACTGCACTGCAGTTGGAAAAATCTTCCCTTTGTTTCCAGAAAGCAGGGAAACTAGACTGAATACTCAGCCCAATCAAAGACCATTGTTTTTTACCAGGTCAGTGTCTTCAAAGGAGTACTTTTTCTTTTTTCTTTTCATCCGGGCTTTATTGTCCCAAGATGAATGCCCCAAGAAAACCCCAATTAACCTACAAATGACAATGAGACTCTTTTCTTCTACTCCTGTAGCACACAGTAATGATAATCAAAAACAATGACAAAAAATATCCACACCTTTAAGCAGAAACATTGCAACAATAGAAGGAAAAGAAGCTACATAAACTTCTCAAAAATAACATAAAACAAGAATAAAGAACCAGCAAAATTATCAACATCCAGCATGATTTTTTTTTCCTCCAAATCACTGAAGTTTGGCAAAATTACAAGCAATTGAAAACAGACTGGTATTGCCACCTCTTGAGCTTTACAGTGATGCCTTTTAAACAAACTCTCACTGCTGCAGAAGCCCTTTGTACACTTCGGTCTGTTCTTCGCGGATTTATATTGTTTTGTGCACCTTAAATCAATCTGAGCCTGTTAAAACTGAAGTGTGAGATTCGCAGATTCTCGCCAGCTGCCACTTGCAGTTTCTGCCCCTAGGACTGTAGCGAGGTTAAGTTGGGGAAAATCTACTTGCCCAGCTGAGATTCTGGCTTCAAACCTTTTCAAGGTGCTGTGTCTGCTCCTTCGGATCGGGATATGTTGCACTATGTGAAAACAGAGAAAACATCCTCATGCTCTAGAAACCCTTAGCTGCTGGAACAGCCCCAGAAGCACCAGTAAAATAATTCAGCCCATCCTGGCCCTGGCATCAGGGAGATGCATGCATAACAGTCATCAGCACCGGCTAAAAGAGCATGGAAACACAGCAGGAAAACAGGCATCCTTTCCTCAACACTGGCATTAGCAGAACAGCTTGAAATATTCAGGACTCTAGAATATAAATATAAGTATTTATATCACAAGGCCATTTAAGCAGCCTAAAAAGCAAATAAAAGGCGGCTAGCAAAATGAATGCATTTCCCCTGCTAATCCTTTAATTTCTTATTTTATAATAAACTTTCCACCTGTGTTCCCTCATCTCCAGCTCTCTCTTTACTACTCATCACTTTTAGGAAGTGCCTCCTCCAAAAGGCAATTCAGCTCTAGGGATTTGACTAAATGCAGGCTGGAGACAGTGCTGCCGACTCTTGGAATTTTCTTTCTTTACTAGCCACATAATACTTGGTATGTTCTTTTTGCTCCTGGAGGCACCTGGTTAAATGATCCATTTAGTTCTAATTTAAATAAAACTTTAAAAGCAGCTCTCCAGCACTCCTGAGAGCAAAAGAAACTTTGAGGACTTAATCCAACATGCATAAGAGAAATAAAAGTGCATTTAGCTAAATAATTTTTGAAAATTTCATGATTGGCAGGAACCTGGCTAATGAGTTTTTCAACATCTGCACTCACCATTGTTCTCCGCTCTTACTGGGGTCAAAGTAAGATTTGAAAAGCACTTAATGAAACCTATTTTTCCTGCAGCTTTTATACTCGAGAAGTTCAAGTGCATATGTTTTATGTTCTGAGAAGGAAAAATACGGTGTGATTAAAAACTGGCTCATTTCGAAACCTGATTTACACAAATACCATCCTCGACTGAAGAATCTCAGCTGGCTTCTCTGCTTAGCCAAAGAACAAGTGTACAGGCTGCCACGTAACTTTGCTTCATCCTGTTTTGCCACTACCTCTCTCTTACAAGCTGGAGAGGAGATGCGATTACTCGGAGCAGAGCCTTCTCCTCCACCCAAATCCTCATTCCCTGCTGTGGCCCTGGGGCTGAGACACAAATCTCTGCAGCTGAAAAAGCAGCCCTGTTCCCAGCAGAGCACTGAACTGACACCACCACACCCTGCATGGAAAAATTCCTTTTTCCTAACATTAGAAGCTGGTGATTAAACTGTCTTTGTCACCACACACTGCAATGCAAACAATAAAAGTGCTTTCTATTCACAGCAGTGATTTTGAAACCCAAGGTGAAGTTTGGTATTGCCTGAGAGATCGGGCAGCTCAAAAAACACAGAGCATATTTTGTTTCCTTTGACTGAACTGCAGCAGTGCAAAGCTCTGATAAAGGTTATGAGGTTGGAGGTTTCAAACCTACCCATCTCTTCCTTCTTGAAGGTTTCTATGTGGATTCAGGATTTTGTCTCTTGTATATACTTTACTCTTCAGGTGGAGGAACAGGACAGGGATTTCCAACCTTTTAAAATAGAGCTAAGAGCTACCAGAAGAACGTAAGTCAAAAAGAAAACATCTCTTATAGCATAATGAGGATTAGGGACAGATGAAAAATGTGCAGATTCACTTATGAGTGGAAAATTAATAATTTTCACACTGTTCCCTTTAATCTCTCTATCTATGTTGAAAAGCAAATGGAGCATGTTATTGTCACACATCAGAATTTGTTTTTATTGCAGCTACCAACAAGAGTTGTTGATGAGAGGGGCAAAATAAGGTGACTCTAAAAACATTCCTTCTTAGGGAACTACATAAAAGTTACCAGGGCATAAAACCAGAATTATGACCTGGCATAAATTCTATGTTCAAATTTTTGGTAGTAAAATTTGATGACAGTAATACATCTGCATCTTAAATCAACAGAGACCAGTCCCTTTGTTTTCACTCATTTGAAAGAAAAGGAAAAACTGTAACATTGCTGTGCTCATATCTTCTGCCACCTGAAAGTGAAGAAATTTGAGACAAATTCTAATTTGAGAAAATTAGAATCGTAGAATCAAACCTAGGCAGCAAAATAACACACCTCTTTTCACCTGTTGCCCAAACACAAAGACAGCAGGCAAAAGCAACCTTGACCTCTTTTTCCAGTCCTTAAGTTTCATGCTGCTGAGCCACGTACGTGGAGCCTCACCAATCTCTACTGCTAGGCATGCACCAGCAAAAGCTTCTATCACAAAAAATATGGTGCAAGCACATGTTCCTCAGACTTTTCTTTTCATTTTCTCCAGGGACTGCTTTCTGGCGGCAGTCAAAACCAATAAAAGAGTCATTGTGGCCAGTGCTGAGCACAGCTATGCTTTCCCACTGCGCCGTGACTGAGCTCAGGAAAGGGAGAGCAGCAGATCTGCAGTATCTGCCCGGCTGAATCGTTGCCTCTGTTAATCCACTACCTCTTCACAGTGGTTTATGGAAATCCTCCTGCAGTCATGGAGGGGGTAGGACTTGTGTGTCCTGAATACAGTGGAGAACACTGCAGCTTCATGAATAAAGAAGACTTCACCACCCAGATGCTCCCTGTTTGACTCTCCTTACATCCAGCTGACTGCATACACAGCACCCCAAGGCAGTTGTCTCCTCACTGCCATCACTGCACCTGAAATCCACACTTACCAGGGAATGAGGGCCCTGGAAACCCGACATTCCCAACCCAGAAAGGAGCTGCCTTGTTCTGCAGGTCGCTTGCTACCTCTTCATGCGTGTGGAGGCAGTAGTCGAGTTTGCACTGATTTGCAAGGCTCTGTCCAACCACGTTATTGCATTACAATGCATAATCAAGCAAACAAACAGTTCATCAAGTAGTTTGTTCAATTCCTTCTTGATTAAATTCAGCTTCATTAAACCTAAGTAATGTCTCCGTGTTGTTTTAATAGCAACCATATTTCTATTGTAAGTGCCTTACTGAATATTCTCTTTCCCTTTTAGACCTTTCCGTGGTCTCCGAGCAGATCCATGTCCCATCTTATTTTTCATTTTCCCTCTCCTTCCTTTGCTTTCCATGCAGGCAGCTTCCCGCCTGTGAACTTTGTTGAAGCATCTCTCTGGTTTCTGCCTTTCAGGCTCTCCAGGGGTCTGATTGTGCATGGAGCCCTTGAAGCTGAATCAAACAGGCACCTTTGTCCTGAGACGGTGGGAAGTTAGCTGCTTTGATTCCTGTTGCTCTTGCATGCAGCAGATAAAAGTGGCAATGCTTAAACAAATCAGCCATTTTTCCCAGTGATTGTATAGCTCTGCTTGGGTGCCATTCTCACACAAACGCGATCTTGCGGCACGGACTACCTCCTTCACCTAATTATCATTCCTCCTATATGACAACTGTCACTTCATCTTGTTAATAAAGAGCACGCAAATAGGTGACATTGCAAAAGAGAGGGAAGGGACAAGGAAGATAAAAACCTCCAAAAAAAAAAAAAAAGAAAAAGAAAAACCCTAAAAAAAGGCACCGGGAGCTGGAGCAAGAGCAGCTGGAGCTGCTCCTAGTTGCAGGCATGCAGAGCAAAGGAGCACAGGTGTGATTCCCTTTCCAAAGCTCCGCCAGCCTCGGCACACGTTTGCCCCTCCACACTGCATCAGGAACCCTGGGCAGCCCCCTAAAAATGGCTGGGGGAGAAACGGCTGCTTTTAAATAGCTAAATGTGATAGTCAGGAAGCATACTTGCAGTGAGCAGATTGCTGCCAGAACAGGCGAGAACGCTGAAAGAAATAAAAATACAGGCACTGCAGACTCTTGCATGCCACGTATTCAGGTATACATCGGTAGCAGCAGGGAAGCTCTCGCCTCTTTTTCACTCTGTACTGCATCATTTCATTTCTGTTAGACAGTGTCCTTGAATTCTCCTTCCATGTATGTCTGTGCCACGTGAGAACAAGGAAGCCTACTTTAAAGATATTTTAAAGGCTTTTTTTTTGTTGTTGTTGTTGCTTTAATGACACTTCAAGCAAATAGGGGTCTGCTCACTGTTTTGGATTGCACATATAACAGGGTTAAATTGGATCAAAAAATGTTAGAGCATAATGTACCCTATCTAACGTTTAATAATAGCAGTAGTTCCCGAGTTACCATACTTCTGTTGTTTTAGATTTTTTATTCATTTCAGTAGCAACCTAATCATTCGATGGTTAAATTGCTCCTACGTTACCCTGGATGACTTTCAGAAAACCAGAAGCTTTATATAACAATATGTCAGGCTATGAAGCAGGGAACTGTAAGGACTTGAAGCAAATTTTGACCAGAGCTGGGAGGGCTGCAACAACACATAATTTCCCTACATCAGAGCAGCTTTGTTGCTGGTAATGTGTGGTTTACTTGGAGGTAGAACAATTAAAAATTCTTTCTTTAGTGAATAATTATTAAAGAACTAAGCAATTTGCATAGAAACCAGAGGGAAGATGTCTTTTCTCAACCACAGACCAGTTCACTTTTTGACTTACAGCACAGTTTCGCTAGTTGATATCAGCAAGGACATGGGACAATCAACCAGGTGGGAGGGGAGTGTCAGCTAGTGACTGTGGGGGTGGCAACTTCTTAAACTCAAATCACTCTTGATGGAAAAATATCATCTCATAGGTGGGTATGACATATAGCTGGAAAGCTAGGAAGTGAAAATCAAAATGATGGGTTTTGTAAACACATTTTTTTTTACATCATGGTTGATCAGGTAGTTTTAATCATTAGGTTTCAGCTTGACACGATATCAGAGAGAACAAACCTCATGTCTGAAGGGCAAGTATTTACCATTGAAAAGTCAAATCCTCTGTCACTAGCTCTGGCAATAGTATCACTATAATTATGAGTTTAATATCTGAAAATCGTTGATTTCATATT
>JAVCKT010021274.1:6773-23046 GCA_032273925.1 Rhynchotus rufescens
CAGGGCGTGTTACACCAACGAAGAGTATATGCTAGTGTGGTGGACTGCGAGAGTGGTACACGGGGGCTCTGGTTTAAACACAGAAGTTTCTTTTCATCCAAAGCACTTCAAGTTCTGATCAGACTGGTGGGATGTATACTATCTGTCTCTCTCCTAGTCCTCCCTCTGTCCTTTTATCTAGATCGGCTTTTAAATGATCACATTGTGATGGTTAAATTACGTTACATTGCAGAGGAAAAGGCACCTGATAAGGGTGGCTAGGCTGGAGATTCCCTGATTAGGCCTACTTGGCTCCGTGGGGATCTGTCTATGGATGTGGATTAGGCTGTTCCTGCCCGATTTGGTGCTGAGCTGCTCTTTGCTGGCAGCAGGGCCCATTCCATGGCCGTGCCACCAGTTACAGTCCCTCTGGTGATAAACTGATGTCAAAATGTTAGGTCCTCTGGGCCCTAGTTTTTCACCACGTCTGTATCTTATCTTGAGCTGATGGGATGTTGTGGGAACATCCTGTTGCAGTTGGTAGGTGTTTGGACTTGGTTAAGGCAAACGGAGTGTGAGGAGTGTGGGTATCTTTAGGAAATGAAGTTGTTGGTCCCAGAAAAATTGAAAGATTTTCAAAACTTTTGCAACCTGACCTCTCTTCCATTTGGCTGCATAAGAAAATTGAGAAATTTAAACCTGTTTATGGTCTTTAACTGAGAAGGAAACATATGTGTTTAAAAAAAAATCAAGTTAAGCTATTGCTAGGGTGTTGTGGTAATCCAGTCATGTAGAGAACGTGACTTAATAGCTGCTGAAAATTCCTGCTCTTTGAAATATGACATATTCCAGCCTTCTTTATCCAGGATCCATGTGTTCAGTTTTGGCTTTGGCTGTGGATGCTTTGCACAGCAGCTTGTGGTACCTGTAAATTGGTCTGCAGTCGGTAAGAGGGTGAGCGTAGGTCATGGGCTGGCAGAGAGAAGAAAGTCCTAGCTTTAAAAGAAGACTAAAAAAGCACTCGGGAGATGCAAATTATACCAAAACATTACTTTTGAAGTGGTAAGTGCTGCAGTATTACCAAAGTTCCTCTTCTTGCCTTTGTTCTGTCATTACCTATGAAAAGATGGGTTGTTTTATAAACACAGCAGCATCGGATGTGCAGCACTGGATGCCAGATGAAAGCAGAGGCAGGAGATTAGATTACATTATCAAGGGAGAGAGGGGGGAAGATGCCCTGAGAATAGGGCTGCAAGGAGTCACCAGGTAATTCCTGAGCTCAGCAATTAAAAAGGGGCAGCCTGTCCTTCCTAGTATGTGCCCTAAAGGTTAATTGTGATTAAAAGCAGATCCTTGGTGGGGGCAGTGGTGAGGGAGGAGAGCGCTTTGGGTTTCCCCGTGGTTGTGGCTGAAGCCAAGAGAGGCTGCACAAGTGCTAGAAACCCTCGAGTGCCCTGTGGGGTGGGCAGCTGTGCAGGGCGCCCGCGAGCCGCTCACATCTGGCAAAGCGGACCTTAAGTCGGCCTGAAATCACAGTGCTGGGCACAGCACGAAGCAAATCGCTTCCTCCTTCAGGAAGGAGGCCCGAGGTGTGGCTTGGCTTGTGTGAGAGGAGAGCGCAACCCAAACCACCTGAGGTGGGAGTGTGGCTCGCTTTCGGCGCGAAGCAGCAGCAGCAGCCCCGGGCGGTCCCTTAGTCTTGTGCTCCCGGGAATATAATGAGCTCTAATGGTGCCTCAGAGCATCTCTGTGCCCACTGTCAGCACAGGTCTTTACTTGCGCTCGTTTCTGAAAAGCACTGCAGAAAGGAAGGAGAAACCAGTCTGTTACAAGAGAAATGTCAAGAGAAGCCTGCAGAGACTGGTCTAATGGTGCAGGCATTCAGTCACAGGGAAGTTTGTCTTTATTTTACATGCAGAATATTCAGAATTTGGAGTGGTGGATTTCTTTATTACTATTTCTATTTTTTTTTAGGAGTTACTTGTTTTATTTCATATTACCTATAAAAAGAATTACAAGAAAAAGCAGTAAAGAAGATGGCAACTTCTTTGTCAGCGGTAGTTTTTCCACTGGAGTTGCTCATGTTCTCTGTTGTGGTCACTCGGTTGTACTCCTCTCATCCGTGCCCTTCGCATATGCACCTGACTGCTTGTGCAGGGCTGCCAGGAGGAAGGGGACCGTCCTGACACTGTGCAGGTTCTTTGGGGATTCTGTGAAACATGAGGTTGCCCTACTGCTGTTCTGCCATGTACCTGTTAGCCTTCAAAGAAAAGGATGGCCCCTACCATGTTGAGTTGCTCTATTTAGTTGGATAGAAGTAATTTTTCAGGCCGTTCTGCTGGTCTATTCTCCTCTTTGCTTTGAAGAATACAATCCAACCAAAATGAGTTTCTGTCTATGTAAGTTGGTCTAGAATCCCACAAGTAATGCTGTGGAAACACCTTCGTAATTACCACTCTTCTGAAAGTGCTATATAATCTTAAGTTTTTGGCATTTACTTTGTAAAGAACTGAGATTTTAGTCTTTATGCTTAGCATATGTGGGTTTTTAGCTGCTTAGTCTAGATAAATTATACACATGGAATATAAAGCCTAGCAATAGACACTCAAACGTTCGGATTAATTGCTCACTTGTTTCAAGTTTGTTAAGAAACGTCAAGCTAATACGCCTTGTTCATGTTTCTTGGATAGAACATCTGAAGACAGTAACTTCTCCTTTTTAAAGAAGAGTTTTTGATGTAGGATTAAGCTTTGTTGTAAGGTTGTGAATGCCTAAACTTAAATATCATTTCGATTACTGTTTGTAAATGAGGAAAGAATACATGAAGTATTTCTCAAGTCACAGTCTTTTACTGTGATGACTTTGGGAAGAAAAACAACTTCAAAAGTATTTCTCAGTTCCCCTCTCAAAAATCCATTTTTTTTAGCATTACAGTTTAGAAAACTCCCTCTTAACTGCTCATTATTTTTAGCACTGACATGGTACATACATGTCTGCAGCTGAGAGCAGGCACATGCCATTGGAAGCCCTAAAGAAATACCAATAAATCAAATTTTTATATAGTTTTTTTTTCAATTCTTACAAAAAACTATGTTAAAAGAGCACAACAAGGCTTGGGGAGCCTTTTTGAAGAGGTTTTCACTCATGACTGCAGTGGCTTTGCTTGAAACAGGAGCCTTTACTTTGACAAGTATCTGTGCAGAGTACTGAAGCTCTAACTGTGGTCAGTGCTGTGGGGAGAACAAAATACTGGGAGATACTGTTTTTTCTGTGCAATTTCATGTGCTGTTTTTCTGTGCCTGGTGGCCCTGCTACAGGCTGAAGAGCAGGGAGCCAACCTGGGCTTTGGGCAGGTTATGGGCTGCCCGGAGCCCCTTGGCACTGGGGCTTCTGCGGTGTCTCATGTGTTGAGCCTGGTGCTCTGGAGGAGTTTTTCAGTCTCTGAGAAGCATTCTGGGGATCTGCAGAGCAATGTGGCTTTGTCCCTTTTTGGGGGTTAAAAAAAAATCTTTAATTTCACACAAAATCTGCAAAAAAGAAAACCAGCAACCCTGAAAAACTAATCCTTTGTCTTCCTCGCACAGCCCTAGCAGGCTTGGGGAGACCACTGCCTGCACCTGAGGACATATTTTGGGTCTGAAGTCTAAGGGAGCATTTGTCTTTAGCCACCTGTATTTAGACTTTTGTTCTGACATAAGAATGCTATTTTAGTTTATGTTTTTGGTCTGGCTCAGACAGCTTCCCCAACTACCTTTACTAAACCAAAAGCACAAATCTTCACTTGGAGCATGTTTGCACGGACAGTGTTAAACTTGGGATTCGGGTCTAGGATGTAAATGATTGTTTGTCAGGGGAAGTGAAGATTTTAACTGGGATGAGAATTAGGCCCTGAAATGTGAATTCGTGTAGAGAAGGATGTTTTTAGGTGGATGACGCTTGGGTTTCCCTCTTCCCTGGTCCTTATGTCTAAGTGAGGAATCTCACAGTTGCCTGCTGCAGCTGGGGCTGGCTTGAGCGCTGGTGCCTGCCGGCTGGTGAACTGAGCTCCGCTGCGTTCAACCCAACATTCCCCATCTGATTACTCATCTCTTGCATTGTCATGTCCATGAAGAGGGAAACATGTTCATATATTACTTTTTTTTTCTTAACATTCAGGAGGAAAAACATAGTTTTGCTACCTAACCAAATAGCTTATTTACATGCAAGTACAGGACAGACTTTTGGTTAAGAAAGTACTTTAACCTTGGAAAGGCCTATTAGCGGACTGTAAGTATTTGTTAACTCTTAATTTTTGTTCAGACAGAATGAGCTGCCTGTTTCCTTCATGTATGCTTGGTAAAAAGGCCTCATTGAGTAATAAAGTCAGAATAAAAGAAAAACTCCTTCTCTTGGAGCTACGTTTGCCCATCCATGGCTATTGGTGGAAGGCAGGAAGGGAGCGACGTGATTGCAACATGCCCAAGTGTTTAGGGTGCTAAGGGCCCCCTCAGAGCGGCGAGACCTTCGCAAGCTTGGCGCTCCGTGCAGGAGCAAGGGGAGGAGATGCTGGAAGGCGCGATGCCCGCTGCGGAGCGCCGCAGTCGTGCGTGGTTAGCAGCTGGCAGGGCGCTGGTAGGGGCTGATGCTGCGAGAGCCGCTGTGGTAACTGTTGTGCTGTCTGTGGCTCAGGAAGAGGTGTGTCTGTCTCTTGCCTGCAGGAAAATTGATGACATGGTCTGATAGACAAGTGCTACATAAAGACTGAGAGGAATTTATAGGCACCTGAAGGCAAGACAAGCCGATGATGAAAGGCGTTCTCGGCGTTAGACACTAATTCGTAGCGAAGCGGAATCCTCACGCGGGCTTTGTGTCCGCTCTGCGGCTCGCCGGGATGAAAGCCCGCTTCGATGGCAGCAGGTTGCAAGTCAAACGTGAGCTGGTGCCATGGGGAACTCCACAAGGAATAACAATAAATAAATAAAGACAGTAGGATTAGTGAGACCTTAGGTACAAACTTCCTACTGCAGCCCTTACTCACAAGATCTCCTTCAGTACTGGTAGCCCTGTACCTCCTTCCCTCGCTTTTACCAAATGTCCTGCTCTTTTAATTTTCTTAAGGGTATTTCACACATTAATGTCATTAGGAAATGCTTCTGAACTAGTATCAGATATGTATCTGAAATAATTAGGTTAGAGTTTTATAACTGGCTCCTTTGCAGGGAAAATAAATGATTTGTTCTGTGGAGTAATACGTGGTTTTTTTTATGCTTTCCCCCCTTCTCTAAAGCCTGATCTCTTTATCTAGTTAATCAGGTTTCTGTGAAATGGGATAAGGTGAAGCAGTCAAAAACTGATTGCTTAAGCAAGGCTGACATATGGGATAGAGCTATGCTCAGAATGTGTTAAGAGTACTTAGAGACAGTTCCGTAAAGATGTTTTCTGCAACAGTTTTTGTCATATTTGACAAAAGATTAAGTAGTATTTCAGAGCAATTTCACTTAGAATGTTTCTCATGACGTAATGTCTGCTAATAAGCTGGAGCTTATTGCTATTTTTTTTCCACAAAATATTTGTTTGCAGCACAAAACAAGCCAAAAAAATTGTTTTAAACCCAGATGCAGAACAGAAGGCTGGGGCGATTTATGAGAGCAAATTAACAACTAATATCTCCTGTGTTGGAATCGCATCATGGGTGGATATTGTGGTCTGGTGCTAGCACAAAGACAAGCCTTGTAGAGAAATATATGAAAGAGCTTTCAGGCACGTTTCCTTGACCTAAAGAACAGTATGTGTGCCAGGAGCCGTATCTTTTTTTTCTTCCTGTCTCAGCTGATTCATAAAAGATAGTCTTTTTCCTGCATCCTGTTGAGGGTAGAGTTACAGGCTGCGTTTGATTCTGAATAGCTGTGTCAGTCCTAGCACGAGGTAGTAAAGATTCATCTGGTCTTTCAAAAACATCCTATCAGACTTGCAGTTTGTTGGTGAAAGGATATTTTCCTTTATTGGTCAGGCGGTGGCTGATGAATTTCCATAAGCACTCTGTGTCTGAAACAGCGTTTTTATGTGTGTGCAAATTTAGCAACGTGTAATAGTCATCGTCATCCTTCTTTTTCCCTTCACATGGCTAAATTGTGCTTGTTTTCCTGGTCATGGTCAGCATTGCTTGTAGTGAGAAAAATTAGCAGAGGGGCATTTTTTTTCCCAGAAACCTGAAGTGTCGACGTTTATGGTAATGATACAAAGGTCATAAGTATTTCTTTCAATTAGAAAGCTTATTTCTTCCCCCTTTTTCTTTACTCTTCTTTCTTAAGTTGCACAAATATTGGGCAAAGTCATTGTATTGTGAAAAAGGAGGCCAAGCTGTACTTCAATATCTAAAATTCTGAGATTCTTCTCAAAAATGCCATATGAGTTCTCCATTTCCAACGTCAAAATCAACTAACTCCCCTGTGTCTGGAAATTCTTCTCTTTTCATTAATCATCTTGCTGTACTTTGGGTGGAATCGCCTGTTCCCTCTTTCAGCTCATTCACTCGAGTTGCTCTTACCAACCTGTTTTTTCTTTTCTCCAAATCTTGCTCAGTTGTTTCTCCCTGAACCACAACTTGCCCTTTTGGGCCGCTAATGATGCCTTTCCTTCTGCCTTGCTCCTTTTGTGAACACTGGGCTATTCAAGGGCGGAAGCTCTCCGGGGCTCCCAGCGTGACCTTTCTGCATTCTGTGAACTTCATGGTTTCAGCTTCGAGGCTGCCTTTCCTCCTCCTCCTCCTCCTCTTTTTGTGCCTCTTCTCTTGTCCTTTCCCTGGCACTGTGTTTCTCCATTTTAGTGTGTCCCACTCTTCCTGTCTGTGCTAGCTGCCTCTCATCCATTTTAAATATAGCATTCCGGGGAGGAAATTTCCAGTCACTGAGTCTTCTGTCTTTTTCAGTAGTGTTGTTATGGATTGGTTTCAGTATTTTGCTTTATATCTGGCATGACTTTTGCCCCTTCCTCTATAAACATTTGGTATCCAAGATTTTGTCATTTGCTCTCCTGTTCCTGGACATAGTGTGATCACGGGAACCCCATTTTCTTATGACACATGGTTGGGTGCAACAGAGGTCTCAGAACAACTGATTTTGCAAAATATGATTCAGGAAGCCGAAGGCTGATGTGTATTTTTAAAAGTATCTTGTTATGAATTGCAAGGCTTCAGGTATTTCCTAACTTATGTTTTCCTCTGAGTGGTTTCTTCCCACTCCCAGGATTTTCTTCAGTTGCTTTTCTTGTATTTCTGTTTTACTCACTGTTGTCCCTTCCACCTACACACTTCCTTCCCAGGTTTCCCTTTCCTGGCATTCCGTCTTTTCAGCTGCTGTGTTATACAGCATTTTTTTTTTTTTCTTTGAGACTCTTTCAGTGAGGTTTGTTTCTCATCCTCTAACTTTTACTCTTCAGGACTTCCTTTCTTCTGCCCACTGCCTGTTGGAGCAAAGTCATTGTTTTCTAAATACACATTATCACTGTCTTTTGACTGCTCACATCCTCTTCTGCAATGGCTGAGTGGTTTCTTTGGTGACAAAAGCAGAGATGCCACCAGCTTCTCCTTCCCCTCCCGCCATAGCCCTGAATAAAGTCCCAACAAAGAGGGCAAGGGAAGAGGGCCTGTGGTGGCAGGAGCAGGTCGTGGAGTTAGCTTGGTTGCTATAGGACCTGCCTTGCCCGTTTTGGCATGGAGCATGTGAGTATCAAGAGATTTAAGTAGTGACATCCATTAAACCACCCTGTGGTTTTCCTGCAAGTTGGCAACAGACTCTCAGTGTTATTCTCAGATAGGCTTTTTTGTCTGCTCAGCCTTCCCGATTGACCCGTTGGCAGAAGCCCGTTGGTATCCAGCGGCTGCTGTGCAGCTGGCCGCAGCCAGCTGCTCAGGGGTGACGGTCACCGCGGGGTTCGGCCAGCGCGCGCGCGCCCCACGGACACCGCGCTCCTCGCTCCGCAGCGGCTGGGGCAGCCAGCGTGTGCATCAGGGGGCAAACGCAGCTGCCCCGTGTGGCAAGTGGGCACAGGGGCTTCCGCTGCCTTGAAGAGAAGATCAGCAGAAAAAGCACCTATGAGGAAAAGTGCATGTTGGTTAAATTAACCCCCTCCTGGGCTATAGGGTGCACGTACTTGCTGAAGAATAGAATGGCCATTTTCATCTTTTATTACTTCTAAGTGGAAGCTAAGCACTTGTGACAAAATTAAATCACAACAGGGAAATCACTTTGTTTTATGATGTTTTATAAAACCTCCCATTCATTATTTACTTGGTATTTATATTGGTAAGCAAAAGCTTACTGCGTTGTGTGTTCATAAGGAGAGAAGACTACATCTGGTGTGTATGCAGAATTATTCATACTGGAGATACTGAGCTGTGTAAGAAGCTGGCAGGAATACACAAGAAATGTATTTCAGAGTCTGAAATGACTGGCAGATTTGTAGAGATGATGATGATTAATTTGTTGGGACAACTTCTGAATCATTTCTTTCTGTTTATGAGGGCATTTGAGCCAGAGTATACCTTGAAGGTACATCTTTTCAGTGTGATTTCTTTCTTTACTCACAACCAGCGCAACTCCTATGGTTAGGTGTCTGTAGTTCATTTACTTCCACTTTTGAATCTCATTATTTCTGCCAAATGCTTTAGTAAGAATTTTTGGATAAGATCATAGCATAATAGTACTAAAGTGAGCACTGATTTTTATAGTGTAATCTATACTACCAATCTAAACTTGGTGCATGATGTGAACAGAAGCAGCCTTCTCACCTTGTTATATACTTGTCTCTATTTCTGTGCTTACCAATTATAGTATTAATTGCAGGACTATTTTTATTTGAAGCTCTTTTTCTTTTTTTTTTTTTTTTTTTTTTTTTTTCCCAGTTTAATGCATGGCATGGGGGTCTATCACTACTGCTTTTGACTACCAGAAATTTAAAAAAAGAAAAAAGTAAGTTAAAGCTTGGTCTGAATGGTTGAGCGAAGAATGAGATTAGCAACGGCACATTACTCATTCCCCTGTGTCACCCTGCACGAGTGAACATCAGGGAGCAGGGACACGACGCTTTTCATGTAAATGCGCTCCCCAGGCTCCGTAAATAAGGCGCTCGGCCGCTTTCACGTTGCAGGCCTCTTCAACCCATGAGAACTTCCCATGGAAAGAGCTACCGCAGAGGAGCCTCTGAATTCCGCTGGCAGCCGAGGAAGTCGCCCCTCGTGCGCTGATGTCATGGGAGACGTTTCGCCTTTGCTCTGCGTTCGCTGCACCAAGCATCACGCTCTGCAGTCGCCAAAGAGAAGCGTTTGCAGCTCGTGTTTGTTGTAGCTTGTGGCGAGGGGGTGGGGAGCACACACCAGCCTTGCTTTGAGCCTAATTGCCAGCGATCGGTTTTTCATTTTTCCTTGCATGTCATCGCTTAAATTCTGCTCTCCGGACATGTTTTGTCCTAGGGCACTGCCTGTTTACAATTCAGTACTTCTATTAGCTCAGGGCTCAGCTAAGCAAATCCTGTTCGGTGTTAGTAAATGTCTTGCTTCTTGACAGATGTTGCAGGAAGAAGCTGATAGATATGACATCTACAGCATTAAAGCTGCCGTGATGAGAAAGAATCCAAATCTTGTCAGCTTTGGTAGAATCTCAGCTCTTTCAGTGGTGGGAAGCGGAAGCTATTTCCTTTACAGTCATCAGGATTTTTTTTGTTATTATTAAAGTTCAAAGCAAAACAATACGCCCAATGACTTCCACAATCTGAATTTGTAAAATTTATTTTTTTTAGCATTCAAGACAAATTTAAGTTTACGTATATGTGAAAGTGGTAAGTTTTAGTATGTCTGAGACTCAGGAGGCTGATTTCTAGGATTTATTTTATCAACTCAGATGTTTCGGATTTACTGGGTGCACACTATAAACTGCAGATGAATTTAGCCCAGAAGCTATGTGAATGCACTGTGAAAAGTTGTGTTTTCTTATGGGAAAGAGAATTAACCAGATGTGCCAGTCCCAGGGGGGCTGAGAGGTTCCCAGGCAATGGGCAGGAGTGCTGCTGCTTTTGGTATTCCCTTTCCTTTTTGTTTCAAGCTACCAGGAGAGGAACAAGTGAGGAGGCGAGATAAAGACTTCATCCTACAAGGAAGTCCTTTGATGTAATTGTCCTGTAGAGCTGTCCCTGTGTAACTCCTCGTGAGGACACTTGTGCCCCAAGTGAAGACCTTTCTCTCTTTCTCTCTTTCTTTTTTGTTTATGTACAGAATAGAAGCAGAAGAGGGTAAGGAGAATTAATCCTGGAATATGAGTGTCCCAAGAGGATTAGAACAGCCATTAATGTCTTTGTAGGCGAGCTTGAGAAGAGACAGCTAAAGCAGGCTGAGCTCTCTTGCTCCTTCTAAAGGAAGTTCAACCCACGAATGAGCTTTGTCCTTGGCATGGTCAGAGCTGAGGATACTTTACTGTGGTCCCTCTTCTATGCAGTCCCAACGTGATAGTGCTGGGCTCCAGCATGGGAGGAGATCAAGCACCCTCGGCCGGGCAGAAAGACCCCGGGGGCCTCTCTGTGCCCCCACAACGGGGATTTGCCGTGTTGGGTGCAGTTTCACCTCCCACGCGCTGGCTCGGCAGGCCCTGGTGCTGGGGAGAGTCTGCAGTGGGGCGCGGTAGGGTAAGGTGGGGCTGCCCCTTCCGTGGCTGCGGGAGCTCAGTCCCCACAGCCCCTCGTTATTGAAATTTTCATTGCTCTCGTCCGTGAAGACACGTCCTTAAGGATAGCAATTACAGTGGCCTGAAGGAGAAGGAAGCTGCTGACAGCTTTACTGTCCCTTTTAATTGCTGGTATTCTGCGCTAGCTGCCGCGCCGCTTCGGAATGCTGCTTTTCCACAAGTCTCTCTGTGCTCTGTGGGCAGAGGGACTCTGGAAATCCCGCCAGCAGTATTTGCCATGTGCTGCCTTCTTTCATAGATCCTGCTTCTGCTCAGAAGTATGCCTGTGTCGAATCTGTGTTCGCTTCCTTGGGCGTTTATTGCTCTAAAATAGCACCCACACTACCTTAGAGTTGACATTTTGATTTCTGTGCCATTGCTATTCTGTTCAGCACAGGCCAAATTATGTTCCTGCTCCCTAATAAAATAGGGAGAGAAATTATCGTTTTCCATCATGGGAACATTCTTAAACTTTGTATGACAAATTCAGTTATATTAAGAGCACACATTTTTTCCAAAGTTTTCCAGTGTTTTAAATAGGAGGGGAAAAAAAAGTCTTCTGAAGCTGATTATATTTACAATGTATATCATGTGTGGAGAGTTGTCCTTTCTTCTTAATTATACTCTGCATGTACCTTTTGTGTGTATCCTTTGGCATTCACAGCCATAAACAAAGCTGCAGACACTGATGTATTTTCCTCCCACAGCCATCTGATGTCTTTTTGAGTTAAATAAGTAGCCTAGGGTTCTGCATGGCTTTCCCCATCATTGGAAAGGGAACTTATTCCTTTAAATAATACAAAAGATGAAGAATCGAATCGAAGAGAAAATTAACTTTAACATGAGAGTGAAAAAAATAGGTAAAGTTACTGCTCCTTCCAACTGGAAGTTCAGAAGGAACAGTTTTAATAGCTGTACTGATGGCTTTCCTTCAACAGTGCTGAATTGCTGGTAGTGAATGTCTTGCTGTTACGATAAGCGCTCGAGAATACACTGCCCTTGGTTGGTAGTTGCTGAGAGACAAGTGACCTAAAAAGAGAAGGAGCTTCTGACTTAAGGATATGTGATCATGTGAAGATTCTTTGATTTAAATAAGGAGGGAGAAACCACCCATTTTTATGCAGTGTTGGGTGTAAAAAAAGAGGCACAGCTGGAGAGAGACTCCCTCCCTTGAGGATGCCCCTCGAGCATCATCCTCCTCCTCCTTCCATACTTGGTCTTGCAGCTTGTCTCCCTGCCAGTGGCTCTTGTGCTTCCTTGTCTCGTGCTCCTGCCCCTTGGTTGCAGGGACGTGAGCGTTGGCCCTCGCTGGGATTTCAGTCCTTTTTTAACCTCCTTTCCTAGCCCCACTCTAAAATGGACCTGATGGTCTTCGAAACACACGTGAGGTTTGCTCATCTTTGGCCTCATTGAGTTTATTCACTTTGAAGGTCTGAATAATTCAGCTTCCAAAGCCATTTAGCAGATGAGTCTCTTTAGTTTTCTTGTTCACAGTCAACACTCTAAATGAGTAGTATATTGCACTTGCAATCAGAACATAGCACGTGAGCTTCTTGGAGACTTTTCCCCCTAGCTTTTCCTCTCTTTGCAGAGAAGGGGATGTTTTCTCCAGGACCATGAGCATAAGTTCAACTGGAATTACAGCTGTTACAGCTGTTCATCTTTCTCAGTTACTTATACCTGGCCAGGCAGATGATAGAGACTTTCTTTGCGCTGCGGGGCCATGTGTGGGTTCATCCATTCACACTTGCCATTTGTTACCTGTCCGTGGCGCTCCATGAAGTTGCCTGCTGGACGAGGCCGCGGGTGAGTGGCCCTTTGCCGTGTATTTGTAGCTTTTCTTGGAACGCCGAGTTTCGGAAGCGGGCTAATTAGCGTGTTAGCGTTGTTTAGCGGAGGAGCTCCAATTAGCCCTGTTTGGCCTAGCTTCAGCGATAAACACAGCTAGAGGCACGTCACTGTTTGGCCTAACAGTTTATAAAGTCCCTTTTGTCGTCCTAGGGGATAGCACACACCAGATATATTAAATAGTCATTGCAGTCAAGGCCATGAGAAAGAGCTGGCTGTGTCAAGCTTAATAGGCTGCACATGATACATTAGGAGGCTAGTTTGGAAGCCTTCCATTAATCTTAATTATTCTAAAATGCTAACTCCATCTTTCCAACGTGTGTCTTTTCCTTACTAGTGTTTATCTGGTAGCATATGAAAAAGTGACAGAACACGCTCTTCAGTTACCCTAAAATTATGGAGTTGAGATTTTCAGTATTTTGATACCAACATTATTTCTTTCCCCTCACTTTGTTGGAGCTTGAAACGAAGCTGTATTCTTCACAGTACAAGTATAGGTAAGTTTCTTGCCCCAAGAAAATCGCCATCCTTATTTTGGCATGACAAAATTAATACCGATAAACAGAGGGGATGAGGTTAGGCTGAGCTTGTGGTAGCACTGCAAGCAGCCAAGCCTCGTACCGCAGCTCTTAAGAGGAGGGTGGTTTATTACGGGAGACTTGGTTGCAGCTAATTGAGTATTAAGAGGTGATTGAACTGTAGAAATGACCATTAGCCCGTCCCTGCTCTGAGTGTTGGAGTGGAGGCCTGTGCCTTTGATGGCCTTGCCGTGCAGCCCAGAGCAGAGCAGGGAGCTGAGCAAGGGGCGCCCTTCCGTGCCGGTCCTTCCCATCAGGAGCTGTGAATTTGAGAGAGGCAAACTAGAGCTGAGGTGAGATCGTCCAGCAGTGCTTTTAGATTTCATGCAATATTAAATAACCAAAGCAAACCTAAAATAGGTTTTGTTCACTAAAAATGCCTAAACCGATTGATTTAATGCCAAGTCTACCTGAGAGAAGGAAGCGTGGAAGAAGCTCTTAATGCTTCCTGAGTCCGCCGTGTTTGCGTTTCAGAAATGGATATACGTAGGAGAACCCAACAGGAAGGGTTTATTCATGGTTGTGTGATGGTCTGAAAAACTCTAGTTTTCCTTGTAGCAGTACAGAGACCACAGAGAAGCCTCGATCAACAGATCATTTGCCCTATTTAGTCTCAAAAAGGGAATTTTCTACTGGAGATCTTCCCAGCCATTTGAAAGCTGTTTCTAACAAATCCAGTTTTGATTTTATCCACTTGTAAACTGAAGAACAGCAGCAACAAAGAAAGCAGAGCTGTTTCTGCTGTTTTCTTCCTTTAAGCAAGGAGGCTGTTCCAAAGCTCACGGGCAGCCGTGCAAGGGTGTCTATTCCTTACGCTGAGACTCTTGATTGCAGCTATTACTTGCCATTAAGCAGCACAAGGATGTAGAGCCCCCCTTCACTCATCCCTGTGTGGTTATCTAAGAGAGGAAATCTCTCCGGGAGAGATGGGAAGCTAATCTAATGATTAACTATTTATTGCCCTTCCTTGTCGCTCGCCCTCCATCAGGTTGTTCCCTTGTGCATGAAAGTCGGCTCCCAGGGGCTGCCATTCGTCCTGCCCCAGCTGTAGAGGGATGATGTGTGCCTCACATTAAACTTGCTGCAAGGATTTTATAGCCATTGGAGAAAACCCTTCGTCCAAAAATAAATGCCAGAATTTACTGCCGAAACTAAGTTGTTGCTGAAGGGAGCGGGAAGTGATTTGTGTCACTTGGGGGAGAATTTAAGTTGCTTGTTCAGTTCAACTAAACACTTCCACATTTCCTAGCATTTGTGAATATTTCACTATGGGTTAATGTATTCTGAGCTACTACTGTGTCTTTTTGTGCCTCGGTGTTATTTCACTGTTTCCCTTTTCCCCTTCTCTTCCTGCCATTACTCTCCCACCAGCTAGTTATAATTAATGTCTGAGAATAAGGCAGATGCTAGTTTAACAGAGTTTTGTGTCTGATAATTCCTCAAGTATCTGGATAAATTATCAAGGCAATGGTGTACAGCCAATATGGAAAATACTGCTTCTCAGAAGTTTAGTTCCCCTTCCCCTTTGCCCACCTACAAGGGGAACACCGTGGGAAATATCACACACGCTAGGTTTAAAATATATGGTGATAACCAAGTTCCCAAATAAGTTGGGAGCTGATTGACAGCAAGGGTAACAGGATAAAAATTAGCCCCACAGCAGAAAGTGAGTGACTAACTGCTTGGTTTTTCTTGGTTTTCCTTGCCTCCTCTCATGCACTAGTGACTTGGTTGGCGATCTAGAACAAAACACTCGTGCCTTGGCGCCAGCACTTGTCCTGAGTAGTGCTGTGCATCCTGCAAGCTTGGAGGAGGCTCCAGGCGTTGCTTTTATGCCAAGCTCGTGCCACCCCAATGCTGAGGAAGCTGCTGTGTGGAATGCAGGAATCTGTGTGGCAGAGGAGGTACAGACCGCTACTGGGAAGTGTGGGAGTGCAAGGAAAGGGGTGCCTACGGATGCACTCGCCACCAGCGCACCTGAGGAAATCGTGGTCATTAGTGGATTTTATCCATTTAGGCAATAGGTGACTAATGAGCAGCTGTACTGGGGTAGGTTAAATGTGCTCAGAAACATATGGGAAGACAGAGGTGAGTGAGGAACAGGTCCAATTCCTTTAAATCAAGCAACCTATTTTTTCAACTATTCTTTTGTGTGAGTTTCTCCCCTCATTGATTTTTTTTTTTCTTTAAGCGAGCTGTAGAGCAGGACTCTAGTGAATTGAGCAGCAACTCATTTCCTCTGCTATTGCCAGGAAATATGCTGAGCAATTAAGGATGGCGGGATGGGAAAAGGTCTTTCATTTCACTGAGATACAAAGGTTCCCAGGCCTTCCTGGCCTTTCAGCAGCCTACCAGGTGGTCTGACTTGGAGCTAAGTTCCCCATGTTCCTAGCTCCATCCTAGCAGCAAATTTAAGGAAATGGCACTGACGGCTTTTCTTTTTCTTTTAAATCTGTTCCATCCCTTACCATTTCTTTTGCAAATCTCAGTTTCTGTTTGCTGTCCGCTTCCGTATTATCTAAATCACGAGCAGAATGAAAGAGTGTCTGCTGACAGGGCGCGGGCTCCTGCAGAACAGTGCCCTATTAAGAAGGGATATCCTGTAGTAATCCTTGCACATGTATAGGTTAGAAGTACAACGTACATTTAAGGGAGGAAAAACGAGAGCGTGAGCAGCCCTCGTTGCTCTGTTGCCCTGAGACACTTGAGAGCTCTGCTCCGTCCCGGCAGGGCGAGCTCCCTTGGGCAGCAAGTTGCAGCGTGTTGATGTGCAGCTTGCCCACTAGTGCAAGACGAGAAGGGGAATGTCTCATGTGCAAACATGACTTTGGCTTCAAACTGATACAAGAGATTTACAAGATAAGAACAACTGGGAACTCCAACATGTCCTAACAAAATGCTGTGTTAAAATAATGCACACCAAGTAAATATTATTGTTTATTGAAAACTCTTTCATTATTAGTCTGTTTTTCACCATTTATTTCTGCAATATTAGAATTAGACTGTTTATACTATTTGTTTGGAGAGGAAAAAATCTGTTTTCCATTTCTTAAAGAAATTTATTTCTTTTATTTATTTCTTCTATTTCTTTCTTTCTTTATTTCCTCGTTGCTGATCCATCTAAACTGAAAGAAACTGACCTGCACACTTTCCTGTTTAATAAGTAATTTGGCTTGA
>JAVCKT010021276.1:6654-51189 GCA_032273925.1 Rhynchotus rufescens
ACACAACATTTTTGACGTTGTTCTCTATTCGGTATTTTCCATCCTCTGAACAAAGACAAGCAATTTCTGGAAAGGGTCACATTCCTCAAAAAAAGCACAAGGAGCTGGTGGGTGAGGTTGGTTGCTTACTGCTGCAGCAGCAAAGATGCGTGAAGCTGAAAAGGAAGGTAGATTGCAAGATTCCTCTAGGGTGCAACAACACTACAGACCAAGAGCAGTCTTCTGAGGTTCCCCAGGTCACCATCTTTTGGGTTCTTTGTCCCAGTTCTGACAATTTTGTTCCTGCTCAAAGATTAGAGGCGTTAGGTCTAACTCCAAGGCTAACCAGGTAGATCTGAGATGCCTTTTGCAAGGTGGTCAGCAGAGGGGGTGCAGTGGAAGCCAAGTGCAGCCCTCCTCATGATATTTCCACCCAGAGCTGGGGACAGGAATTTTGAAATACGACTAGATGGCACAGAGACAGAGATGCAGCTCTGAACATCTCTGGAGTTCAAAGCTGCTTTAATGTGGCAATCCAAACCCAGCTCATTAAAAGGGTCCTTCTTTCAGGAGGGGATGTGATATGACTACTTTCTTTATTTTAAGGGAAAAGTTTGGGTTTCCCAAATGGAAAGGAAAAGACAGGAATAGATCAATTAGAAAGAACTGCAGATATAATGAGGGATCTGTTTTAGCCAAAGTCTGACCAACATATGAGCCAGCCTTGCCTCTCTAGAGATCACTGTATCACAAGGAGAGAACAAGGCTGGGGAAGGAGGGAGCAGCTGAAATTTGCCTTTCCCTCCACTGGAACTGAAGCAATTTTCTGGCTGGAGCCAAGAAAAGTAAGGAGATTCAGTCCCACTTGCATGTAAAGTTTAAGGTCAATTTTAGCAATGTTTTGACATTTCCAGATTCCCTCAGGGTCTGAATAGGATTGCCATAAATGTCAACATACAGCCATCACTGACCTTCATCTTCATGTGGTAACACAGGGAATAGGCATCCCTCTTAGACTCTTTTTTCTGGAATCCAGGTTGCCCACAAGGCTAGAGGTCAGCTGAATCCAACTTCCATGGCAAGAATGAGTTAAACGTATTCCTTTCCTGGGATACTTAATTTACTATGGAAAGGCAGCTGAAGCTGCAGGAACAAAGGGACAAATTTAAGGTGAGATCTTTAAATCTACTCTGGCAATGAGAACAGGGATGGCTTTTTTAGGAACTTCATCTGCATTAAGGGTCTTGATGAGCACAGCAGAGCTTGGATACAACCTGATAGTCACCTGGAAAAGGAGACATCACCGCTCTGATTTCTTGCATGGGGAAGGGTTAAGTGATTCAGATGACTGAAGGACTCAGATCCTTGTTTCCGTCTCAGGCACTACTCACAAACAGGCGCTCCAAGAAACCTTCACTTCGGTCATCAAAGTTTAGATGAGCAAAACAAGACCAAAGGCCATCTGGATGGATTTGGTGAGCCAGAGCAGTGACTTCTCAGATGATGGTATCTAAGGAACCAGGGGGTTATGGATTCTCTCAGAGCAAAGGATGACTCAAGAAGCTGGTGTTGTCAGGAAGCTGAAATCCAACTCTAGGGACCATGAGGTCCCTAATCTTAACTCACTCCCATCCCTTCTCCTCTTGGAATGTGTTTTGTAGCCCAAATGGGACAACCCTGCAATGAAAGACTAGAAGACGGAGCTGTCCTTGGGCAGAAGTTCAGGACAGGGAAGACTGCACTGCCAAGCTCCCTCTTCCCCACGTGCCTCCTGCCTGCCACCAACCCTGTCACCTCGCCAAATAGAGTGAGGATGCTAATTGCTCTGCCTGCTAATCTATTCTAATGCATGGTAATAGAAGCCGAGTTTCTGCCCTGATAACTCGCCCGGCTTATGCTGCAGAACCGCAATCCCGCTGCCTGCCCCTTATCTCTGTCCCCAGGTGGGCTCCTCCCTCCATCGCAGCAATTGAATAAGCCCTCCCCTGGAGCCTGGCAGGGGGCGTGGATGCAAGGGATTTATTCCTCCATCTCCCGCCCTACAAAGCCAGGCATTCAATAAGCAACATCCTCCCCCTCTTCTTTCTTTGCTTTGGGGGATTTCATGTCCCTTTTCTGTCCTCTTCTCCCCCTCCCCAAGTTTCCAGATTGTCTTGCAGGTGCTAATCTTACTGGGGGACCCTGGAGTTGGCCTGTCCAATGCAACCTGCTCCTCAGACCCAGCCTGCGGATGAAGGTCAGTGGTTCAGAGGTGGCCCAGGGACCACAGTGGCTCACGCACCGCTGGGATGCAGCCACGGAAAAGCAAATTGTGTGTAGGCATGTGTGTGTGCGTGCAGGAGAGATGGCTGATGAGCACGTTGATGGCTCATTCAAGCCTGAGATGAACAGGCGCATTTCACATGCAAATCCCTGGAAACCCGGAGCTTTTGTCTAATGAAGAATTGGTAATTGTTTGCCAACACTGGGGAGGCAAGCGTGGAAATGAGGGAGGATGTTTGAGGAAGGTGTTTGGAAATACACCCCTCAGCCGGCCCCGCTCAGCATTGCAGATAGGTCCTGCCAGTCCCTTCCTAGTGATACTCAGATCCACATGCTCTGAGTGCCACCAGAACAAAAGCAGCAGCAGAGCATCCCTCAAAGGCCAGGGGTGAATGACGTGGGACTGGGACAGGACTCCGCTGCCTCCTGGTGAGTCCAGCCTCCGGATGCAGCTGCAGCAAGGAATGATCTAGCTGAGTTTCATTCCCTTCAGGTATCAGTTTCCAGCGAAACCTGCAACGTGAAGCCAGACTGCCCTGGAGATTTCTACCTGGTGCTGCAAGTTCACTTGAAGCATCAGTTAGCAGTAACCCTGTAAGAAACCTCTTCCCAACCGTGCAAGTGGCACCGACAAAAAGCCAACATGCAAGTCTGATGCACAGAAGCACTGGAATCGCCTGCCTTCATCCACTGACCCTCTCTAACCTCCTGTAAGGGTCAAAAATACAAGGAAAGGACATGCAGCTGCAGGGCCTCTGCTACATCATCCCTTAAATCTCAGCCGTGACTCCTTTGTTTCCGAGCTAACCAGGCATAGCAACAAGCCTGGGAGCTAAAAGCAAGGGGAGAACCACAGTGCACGGGCTCATGAGCAGCAGGCAGAGCTCGAGC
Source organism: Rhynchotus rufescens (assembly GCA_032273925.1). Classification (NCBI taxonomy): domain Eukaryota; kingdom Metazoa; phylum Chordata; class Aves; order Tinamiformes; family Tinamidae; genus Rhynchotus; species Rhynchotus rufescens. The sequence continues at coordinate 9,787 of JAVCKT010021276.1, forward strand.
CCAAGGCACACGTGTGAACTGCTGTCAATGCAGAGCACCAAGGTGGTCTGCACGAAAGAAAGCACAGGAATCAGCCTGGAAAGCCTTTTCTTTTTCTTTCCATCTGCCCATAAAAGACTGGGCTTCAAAAAAGGATGAAAAAAAAAAAAAAAACCTGAAGACTCCGCTGAAGTCTACCTGAGTAATGCAAACTCTGCTTCTGTCTCTGAGGAGGCAGTAAAATAACTTTCCCAGCACTGAATTCACTTACAGTAATTTTAAAGAAAATTAAAAAAGAAAAAGAAGAAAGTGAGAGAAAGGGAACAAGGTTGCTAGATAAGGCAAGTAATTAATGAACAAAATTACTTTTCCCAGAGAGCATCCTATCATGGCACTTCCTATTCATGATAGTAATATTTGTGAGTGTCTTCCCCAGAACCTGGGCAGATAACACCTACACTCCCTTGCGCTACATGCTGTCCTCAGCAAGGGCTGATGAAAATAATTTGTTCAAAGGGACTAAAGCTCTTTGTTCATGGCCTCATTCAGATGCCTGGGAGCATCTTCCCGGAATTCTTCATGGGAGTTCCTTTGAAATAACTGAAGAAATTTGTTCAGTCTTTCCCTTGTGGTCCAAGAGCCTGGTATCTATTGGTGAAGATGATAGGAGGTGCTCAGTCCTGCAAAAATGTAAGCTCTAGAGCGTATTGCTCTGGACATGGAAAGATCAATTCAGTGGGTCTCAGGCTTCCCCCATGAATCACTGCCAAAACCACGGTGAAACCTAGGACTCCTTAGACAGGGTGCGAAGGTTCAATACCTCTTTGGACTCATCTCTTAAAGGATCAAGAATGTACAAAAAATAGAATCATGTAATGCAGCATCTGTGTTCATGGAGGTTTAGGGAGACATGGGAAGTACATGTTTAAGAATTCCCCCATTTCTACAGATACTGAGTCACAGCATGTAGTTCAATTGCTCTTTCACTCTTCACATTTGCTCCTAATCTGGAGGAGAGTAGTAAGAAAAAAGGAAGTGTTTCTGCAGAATATATTGTTTGTTTTGAATACTGTTTACCACTTCTGGAAACCCTTCACTCCAAATAATCCTACCCAGAAAGTTGTAAGGGGCAAAGGGGACCATACAGTCTCTCATTCCTCTCTCAGCTCCTTTTGGTCACCATTTCCGTCTCTTCTTCTACATCATTCCTAGACTGCTTTCCTTCAGTCCATAGCACTAGTACCATAACTTTATTGCTCTCCCCCATCAAATTACTGATGTCTTATATCTGTTGTTTCATTAATTCAGCCACAAGGAGGTCTTCAGGCCTCATTCCCCAAAACATAGAGATGCTATTAGTGGGTCTGATATACTCTACTGAGTCCCCCCCTAAAAGCCTCAGGCAGAGGAAAGCACTGCCCCTGTCTGACCTGAAGCTTTCCTGGGACCCCCAGCTGCAAGGGAAAGACTGTCGACACATGATGTATGAATTTCCTCTCAGCCATGCATGGCTAGAAAGGATGGGTTAAATGCTGAAAAACTGCTGTGGTGGCATGAATGACCTCCAGCAGCCTGGGCTGTCAGATGCAAGGCAGTAGAGCTATTTATTATACATTCCAGGTGTCCATCTCCCCCACATTTTCCTTCCTCCCTTCCCTTGTAAGCCCATATTTGGATCTTGTATGTTGCTCTGCTCTGGGCAACTCTGAGACCACTGGATGCACAAGACTGTCAGGCTGAGCTGAATGAGAGTCAACAGGGAAAGATATTGTTTCTTCCAGGCAATTCAGAGCCATGGTACTAAGAATTGAGTGTGGAGATGCTGAGACGTGAGAATTCATGTGCAGTTCTGTGATGCTGGCCCTGGTAAAGGATCCACCATTGTGAGAAGCATCTATCAACGTGATAACCCATGGTGAACAAGAGTCCAAGTGTGCCCAAATGGAGCAAGAGTAATCTTCCAGACTAGGTCTATAAAGCTAAGTCCATAATCCTGGATTCAAACTATCTACTTAATGCTAATAATCTATTAATGGTTTCAGAACTCAGGGTTTGATTCATACTAGAAGACAGAGCAATAGTCAGGCATTGCACATTGAGGAATAGATGAGGCAATGAAACCAAAGTCTATGGTGTTTTTCTACTCTTGGATGGGTTATAAATATGGAGGAAAACACCAAAATAGCCAAGCTGGAACTACAGTAAAGCTTATTCCCCACTTATAGGGAGACAGTGGAATAAAAAAGATCTAGGGAAGTGTCCCTGCTATGAAGATAATGAGTGGATTTGGCAATTGGGTGAAGTTCGTTAAGCTCCATGACTTTAATGGTTCTTGCACACCTTGCTTAAGGAGAAGACTGGTGCAATAGGTGGCAGCATCATTGCTCATCCCCGACAACAGAGACAGCACAAGCTCTCTGGCACTGCATGGGCTTGGGCTCTCTTTGCACGTGGAGCTGCTGAACTCAGGCGGAATCTGTTCCTGAAGGCGCCCTTGTGTGGATGTCTGCGCTTCGGAAGCAGCTTGGACGGGTGTTTATCTCAGCCTGCAGATGTATCCTTGGGAGCGTGGTGCTCCCAGCCCTTCCCCTGTCACAGCTGTCCCCGCAGTCCAGGGTGTTAAGTGTCATTTGAATCTGGTGCAGTGCATAAGGTGAAGGTGTTATTATTCAAGCCACTGGTTCCAATGAGATTATCCAGTCTAATGGAGCAGCTTGCATGGACCTCCTCTAAGACTGAATTTTCACTGTCAGAGAATTCCCACTCAAGTGGAAAATTAGAAGGAGAAGGGAAGAGGGGGTTGTGAGGGGAGGGGATGATTAAGTTCTCTAGAAATTAATTCATAACTGGAGGAATGGAAGTAATAACTCCCCAAGCTGATGGACAATCCCTAGCAAACACATTTCAATTTGGAAGCCAGCTTTGCTGCTGTTGCATTGTTCGCTTTCTGGCTCACACTGCTTCATTGATTTAATTTTCCACCCAAGGTGTTGACTTTGTCCTCAGGCTGCAGCTCCTGCTTCCTCCCTGACAGGGCCAGAGCATCTCAGAGCCCTCTCGCTTTCCCTGTGTGCCCAACCCTCAGTGCTCAGTGTAGGGCAGTTCTGGTGGTGCTGGACTGGACCAGGGAGTCCAGGTAGCTAGACCTGGAGTCAAGTATGGGGAAGAAGCAGTGAGTGATTCCAGCCTTTGGTGGATCTAGAAGCTCTTATGCAGTGCACATATATGTGCTAGGTGTAGCTCATAGCCAGCCCCAGCCTGTTTAACCCCATCATCTAAATTTGCTTCTGTGTATATCTCCGTCTTTTGTATTTGAGATATTTGTGATCCTACAAACTGTTAGAGGGCCAGACTTGGTCAATATCGCTAGACTATCAAAGCTACAACAAAGTGTCTGTTGGGTGGAACAGCTTCAAACATATTAAAAATATGGATATTAAAAGCAGACAGCAGGGCTCAGCTATAGGATCTCATACAACAGCAGTGCTACTAATAGTGCCAGAAAGCATCTTTGTCCACAGTGATGAGGCATATCAGACTACAGGCTCATGAATGGCATCCTTTGGCTTGTCTCCCAATGAACCCTGTCCTCAGGTGGTAAAACCAAGATGTGTTGCCCAAAGGCTCCACAGAGAGGGAAAACACCAGTATCAGTACAGATCTTCTGGTCCCAGGATATCAGGACAATGTCCAACTAAATTCCAGCTATTGAACCAAGGATTAGGCACATAAAGACTGAATTGCAGCAGGGAATGGTGGATCCCAAGCAGCAAGGAGTGCCTGAGCACAGCTTTCTGCTCAGCTGCTTGGCAGGGTTTGCACATTTTGCCTCCCCAAAATGGCATGGAGATGGACTGGAGAGAGTTAACATTGTTTACCTGATTCCCCAGTGCAGTTCAGCAAAATGTTACTGCTTCCCAGAGGCATGAAATATAATTTTGCCTTAAAGGTTAATAGTATTCTACCCACCGAGGAAAGAAACGAGTGCTTGAAAAGATCTTTCATTAGGATCCCAGCCTGCTGCACTTCATATGGTACCAGAGGCTCTGACCACCAGGAGGAAGGGTCTCTCCAAGTCAAAGGATGCTCTCTGACTCCTCCTGTCTGCACAGCTAGCATCAGGAGCTCTTTTTCCAAGGAGGCTCTCTTTCCAGACACTCAGAAATTTCTAGTTTTGAACTTAAACTAAAGGCAATACTCAGGAACTTTGAACATCATACCCTTACTCGTGAAATTATTTGTGGTAATGATAAGTGCAATGAACAGGAAGAAAAAGAAAAAGGAAAGGGGGGAAAAAAAAAGGAAAAGAGAAAAGGGGAAAAAGGGAAAAGGGGAAAAAAGGGGAAAAGGAGAAAAAGGGGAAAAAAGGGGGAAAAGGGGGAAAAGAGGGAAAAGGGAGAAAAGGGGGAAAAGCGGGAAAAGGGGGAAAAGGGGGAAAGGGAAAAAAAGGAAAAAAGGGAAAAAAGGGAAAAAAGGGAAAAAAAGAGGAAAAGGGGGAAAAGAGGGAAAAGAGGGAAAAGGGAGAAAAGGGAAAAAGGAAAAAAAGAAAAAAGGGGGAAAAGGGGGAAAAAGGGAGAAAAAGGGAGAAAAAAGGAAAAAGGAAAAAAAGGGAAAATGGGAAAAAAGGGGAAAAGGGAAAAAAAGGGGAACCTCTTGTGTTAGAGGAGAAAGCAGAGAGCTCTCAGTAAACATAGTTTATCCAGGAAGAACTGCCCTGCGCTGACCCACTCCACACTGGAATGCTGTCCCTACATGCCCTATGGATGCTCTCTACCCCTAAACTCCCCAAATACCCTCTTTAGGAGTGGGTGTCACTGTGTCCTCCTGCTGCCAACCAGAGGATGCACCAGAGGATGACAAGGGATGCAATGCCAGCACCGTGTCCCTTGAGCTCCTAGGAGATTCATCACTTCCCACGATGGCTCAGGAGAGGATATGAGCCACAAAAGGCAGCAGAAAGCTAATCTGTTTGCTATACAGAAAAGCCAATAATATGCAGGACGTTTCCTATTAACCACCACACATCCAGACAATTACTCTGATTGATTCCAATCAGGTTTTACACCTCACTTTATCCATCAGCACAAAGCTTCACTGCCTGGTAATAACATGGGGCAAGCCATTCTTAATGTGGGCTGCCAAATGGTATAGTGTCAGCATTAACAGTCACAAGAATTGATGAAGTAAATGCAGCATCAGGATGACTGGGGTTTTGCAGTCTCTGTATGGAAAGCACAACAAAAAAATCTATTAGAGCATCCACACAAAAGCAAGCTCACCAATAATATTATCCTGTGCACTGAATGAATTTCTAATCCTATGGAAGGGGCTGAAGAGACTTCCTGAGATGTTTTCTACATCCAGGGTTATTACAGACACATGATGCTCATTTGACGGATGGATGCAGACATAGACAGACAGAGAGATAATCTGGACAATTCATACACTGTCATCAATTGAGACTAGGGATTTTTTTCCTCTCTCAACTCGCACAAAAAGACTATCAGCTTTGTGATTCCTCCTTTTAGCACTTTTTTGTAGTCGGCACAATGACCAAAAAAAAAAAGAAGTCTGGCAAATATGAGAAATGTGGAGGTCTCCATGACATTCGGAAACATTAACTATTACTTTCTGCAGAAAGACTGGAAAATTATACTTAACCTCTGACCCCTGCCCTAATGCAGAAAACTGCCATGCAGCAGAAAACAAGCATTTCTAAGGCTGTGAACCAGAATTAGCAAGAACCATTAAACTAGGAACTAACAGCTGTACAGCGGCTATGACCCCAGATACACAATGGGTGCATTAAAGAACAGAAGATTTATATGGATGTATATAAATATATATCTCTATAGAAAGTGCCCACAGAGCTTCTATTTATGTAGCTATGTATTTGCATAGCACTTAAGTGAGTCAATGTATGAAGCATTCGTGTATAAATGCATACACCACATATACACACATATCTACATACTATCTAAAGAGGAGAATGAAACCTCCGTCTTCAGCATTGAAATAAATCCCTGATGAAGAGGGTAGGGAATAAAATCTCCCCATCAGAAAAATATTATAGAATGTCCAACTAGCATTTTCACTGTTTCCTTCCCAAAAAAGGTGAATGTTGAACTACACACTGGTGCTATGATCCAGGACAGCATCTCTGGAGCTCCCCTCCCTGCTATGCACAGGGCAGAGTGAATCCACTGGAGAAGGAAGGGGAGAACTGCAAGGGGAAGAGTGCTGAGAGCCATTGGGACCTTCCTGAGTTGAGAGGAGTTGTTGGAGACATCCCTGCAATCACAGCTGAAGGCCCTAGAGGACTTCCTACCTCAGCAAACACAGATATCATTTCTTTTCAGGGAATCAGCAAATTAATGACGCAACAAGCCTAGCCCAGTGTACAGTTCTGACTGTATATGACAGCCCTACCACTACAGGTACCTCATTATCCAGCCAGAACATCTGGAGATGAGACATACCTCATGTATCCCATATATGGGTCATTCCCCTCACCTTGTGCATGTCCTTCAAGCAGCTTCTCCACACCTTTTCCCAGTCCCCCTCTTAAATGTCTTATTGATGTTTTCCTATCTAATGAGAAAAATGCTCCACAAGCAAATTTTGATCTTTGCACCATTATTGCCATTACTGCAGATGTACTGAGCATGTCCCTCAGGAAATGAGGGCCAGCATGAGATCTCCATCACCTGGCTTCAAACACCTGTATGTAAGTTGACAGTGATGAAATACCTATCTGTAGATTTTTATTCACCTTTCCCCCAAATTACATCCTAGAAAGTACTGTTTTCTCTGTCCTGCCCACAAAGGGGTTCTGCATTTATAGACCCAGAGGTACCTCCACCAGCAGGATGAATTCACTTTCAGTCCTAACACAATGATGACGTTCCTTCATGAACAGACTATTCTTAAACAGAGCTTTATTTATTTATATATTGGCAAATGGCAGTAGCTGCAGAGTTGCACTTGGTCAGTGTGTTGTAGGAGAGATTAAAAATCTGCCGGTGCTAAATCTTTCTTGTAATTTGAGTTCATTGGAATGACACTCTGACACCCTACTGTAAACAAGACCTCTATCTCCAGTGTCTGCTTGTCATCAACTTTAGACATCAGCTTCCCCAAGCACCAAATTTCTGATTACTTTTTCTCCTGACTATCAGGTTTCCCTCTCAGATTTTTTTTTTCCCAATAGAATTTTTTCCAAAATGCTATCTACAGCTTGCAGGCAAAATCCCTTTGACCAAAGCCCTGGGTCATTTATCAGATGTCGAAGAGAAAGAGCAATGGCAAGCAGCCCAGAGCACTGATCAGAAAACCTGGTTCTGGTTATTAATTTGAACACCTGGCATTGTATGCCTGGTGCAGCAAGGTCCATAATATGGATTCCAAATAATTTAGAGGAAGGTCGTGGGCAGGCACTTGACCTGTGGTTGCTGGAACAGCCATCTCAGGCCAATGGAGGGGGTGTGGAGCTCAGATGCATGAGGGAGGCCCCCAGACAGTGATTCAATAGGTAATTAAAATGTACATAGCTCATGATGTGTTGGTGCTGCTCCACAGACTCATCTGCTGCTTGCAGCACAAGCAAGTCTCAGTCCCAACGTGGCAATCTTTTACCTGCTGGTCAGTGAACAGTCCCTGGAATTACTCTGAATTTCACTTGCATTAATTTAATAACCTCGGACTGTTCACTCCTTTCACAGATATGCTAATATTTACAGAGATTTCTGTATACTTCCAAAGGAGCAAGTGGCTGGTGGAAACCAGTAGATGGGATAAGTGATGGTGCCAGGTTGTAACAGCACTTACACAGACTCAGGGAAAGTAGGGGAGATGAACACAGGAGCTTCCAGGCATTTAAGAACTTAACTCTTTTTTGAGAAATAATCATGGTGTACTCTAACAAACATATTGAAGATAGGGACCATAACGCAGAATGAAAGCAGCTACACCATTGCTAATCACTGACAGAGAAGGAAAGAAGAAAACACCCCAAAATCACTCCTAAGAATGGAGTTAGAGATAACATGGAGAAGAAGGGTTAGAAAAGTAGAAAAGAACGCCACAAACATTCTTGGAAATCTGCTAGATTTGGAAATCTGCTATTTCCATTAGTGTCTAAGATCACTTATTTACGAGCTGTTTGTTGGACGATGTCTACAGTTTGGAGACAGTGGCTTGACCATTGAGGATCTAGTGCTCAGCTCAGGAAGTCTGATCCCTCACCGGCACACAGAACTTCTTTTAGTAAAACAACTCTCACCTGCCAGGATGGGGCATGTCAGCCCATCCTGTAGCTTCCAATGGACACTTCTCCTACTGACAGCTACTGCACATCAAGTCAAGATGTGGTAACAGCAGTATTCAGTGCTAAATATTTTTCTCAAAACTAGGACTAAATTAGTCTCGGATCTAGAAGGATCCATTCACTAATTCCCAGCACACTGTGTACAGCTCAGGGATTTCCCCACCCTCCTATCTCTGATGACCTTGTCACAGTGACTGGCAGGCTGGATTTTAGGCCAGCTTGTGGCTGTGACATTGACATACCGCACACCAGAATCATTTAGATGAGTGGATAAAGTTGCCATTCAAAATCCGTTCTTAAAGCATCATCCATCACACACCTCTAGATAAATTCGATAAGCTCAACCTGAATCCTCCTGGAATGCTTAGAGTTAAGTGTGGCTTTTTGGTCCTCCTTTTTCAGAATGGAGAACCTTGCTGATGCAGAAGAAATATCACTTGCCCCAAAGCCATGTTGTGCCTGAGTGGCAGACTTTTTAAGTGGAAACCAGGAATCCTGATGCCTGGTCCCTAGGGAAAAGACCATTTCTTAGTCTACTCACCATGACAACGCTGGTGCAAACTTCACCGTCAGCAATCAAAGTCATGAAAACAAAGGATGAGACAGAGGGAGACAGGAAAACATTGACAAGAGATGGGCTGAGCACACATTTTAATGGGTATCCAAGCTCCCTGCTGTTGCAGCTGAAAGGCTTCTGCAAAGATCTTGGCTTCCCCTTCATGAAGCTCGTGAGTTAATCACATGTGATTCAGCCCTGGTGTTGGACTGCCTTCCAACAAAAGCTGCATCCCATGAACTGGAGATGGAGTTTCTTAGCAGGGTGGCTGAAGAGAAACTCACTGCTCCAGGAAGCCTGGAGGAACTGATTCCTTCGACCAACACCACATCAGAGCCACACCTGTGTCCAAGTTGTGCTGCAAAATGGGCAAAGTGGGGAGCAGTTTAGCAATGGTTTGTGTGCAAAAGGCATCCAAGCAGACCCTACCCGCTCCTGGGTCCTACCTGCTCCAAGTAGGACCTGGTAGGATACATTAGGAACACCTCGCATAAACCACAGGATTACTTGGTGTAGCACAGATCTGGGGTTACTTAACAGCTACAAAAATACATAGTGCAAGGCCTTTGGAAATGCAGAAATTCTGCTTCTGACTGTATTTGACAGCAGATATTTAGGTGAAAAAAGAAGAGATTATAGAGTGAAACTTTTCCCATTTGAATGTTCTGATATCCAGAAAGCATTGCCTGACCTGGAGCCTGTGATGATGTCTTTATGCTGAATAGCTCTCAACAGACCTTTCTTTTGTTAATTTGTCTAATTGCTTCCCAGACAGTTATATTTCTGATCTCCATAATGTGCTCCCCATTATGTGAAAATGTCCTTTGTTCTGTTTGTTTTAATATTCCACTTGATAATCTCATATAGAGTTCCCTAGATTCTCTGTTATGAGAAATGGTGAGCAATCATCCCCCATTCACTTTCTTCATTATGCTCATGGTTGTCTGGATCAATTGTAGCCCCCTCAGTCATCTCTCTTTTAAGATGAAAATTGCCAAGTCATACAATCTTTCCCTGCATAAAGATCATTAGAAACCTGTGTTCCTTCTTCCCACACTTACCACTGCTCTCCTAACTTGGCTATACTGTTTTCAACTTGAGATGAGCAAAAATGTCCAGTGAATGCAGCAAGGGAGAGCACCAGGGAATTGATCACATAATGATACTCCCTGTTTAGTTTACTATTCATTTCCAAGTATTCCTTATACATACAAATTGTTCAGAGGTTTGCAGTGAATTACCCAGACTAGCTTCACGATCTCCTTTGCTAGTCTAAACAGCCAGAATTGATCACTGAGCACATAAAGCTAAAGCTCTTTCTTTTTTTAATTCTGTTAATTACATTTGCACACATCAACCCCAAACTTCCCGTTCAATTTTATTACACTAATGCTCAGTTTTGTATCTCCCTTCTGTAATTCCTTCCTTACTTTTGACAGGGCTGAAAAATCCCCTACCACTGCTTTTCTTTTCTGCTTCATTCTTGACCCATCTCTCATTAATTTATAAGTATTGGAAACACGTTCAGTAGATTCCTGCGGGATGGTACTGGGCATCCCCTTCCCACATCATGACCCCTTTATTCCTGCTCTTTATTTCCCATCTTTGAACTGGATACAAATCTATCAGAAGACTCTTCTTCCTGTCTCATAACAGCATAGTTCAAATTCTTTGCTATGGGAAAAGTACTAATTCTTCAGTATTAAACGAATCATCTATATCGCATGCTCTTTGACTTATTTAAAGAACTATAATAGACTTGTGACATTGCCCTCACCCCTAGTAAATTTTACATACCCATAGATTATACACACCTGTGTTCTTTTAAGAATATCATTAATCATGGTTCATTTAAAATGCCAGGTACAGAAGTCAAATTTCTGGACTTAAGTTCTTGGACATATCATGACCTTAGCTTTAAAAACAGTAACATATTTTTCACCTTTCATTTCTCCAGTATCAAGGCAGATGTAAGCAATGATTTAGTTGTACAACAGATTTAGTACTAGAGCAATTTCATATCAGCATTCTTTAAGAACATTTAGTGAATATCACTTTTACGGATTTCTTCTAAAAACATTTTTTTACTAGGTTTAAGTGTCAGACAGTTCCTCCTATATGTGCTCTTTAAAGGAAGTAAACTTCAGGGGAAGCCTTGTTAAGATTTTTATATTAATTTTTATGAGGTTACCAATGTGTTTCCTATTTAGGTTGCCATATGATTGTTTTGAAATTCATATGATCTCTTTTATTATTTTTTTTCCTTTGAACGAAACTTCCGTTTTGAATAGTCTCTCTTTACCCTGTTTTTTAACCAGATTTTTTTTTCTTTTTTCATTTGCTTTTACAGTCTTTTAGGTCTTTTTTTTTTTTTTTTTTTTTTTTTTAATTTGGGGATAACTTTACAATAAGCCTCTTATATGATGTCTTATTATACACTCTCCAGGATACCACAAAGTATTTTAGCCATGTGGCTACTCTTTTTAACAAGCTTCCTCATTTTTCTGTTGTTCCTGTTTTGAAGTTGAACCTCACTGAATTTTTTTTTTTCTTGCTTTTTTTGATTCCATAGGGTGCTGCATTTGAATACATTCTGGTCACTGTTGTAGAAAAATGCTTTGATAGCTATACCTTGAAACAGATCCTGTGAGGCCCTGGAAACTAAATCATGGCTTGCTTCTCTTCTAGTGAGTTCACAGGATATGAGCGCCAAGAGTTGTGACATTTGCTCCACGTATATGAGGATACTTAAAGTCTCTCATCACTCTGTTTTTCCTCCCACAACCTTTCTGCTTTCTCTCAGCACGTTGCAATCATTTTCACCATCCTGAACAAGTGTTCAACAGAAGAGACTTAATATACCCAGGGATGCCTTGTTACTTGGGTACAGGTTCACTCTATTTTCTTTCTGTAATACAAAAATCCTTTTCTTCACCATTTTGGCCTTTCTTGTTTCTGTGTAATGTATGGCACAGATTGGCCACAGATTTTTGGGAATTAAGCATCTTCATTTCAAGCAGAGTACTTCCTTGCACATAGAAGCAAGCATACATCTGATTTTGTTTTGGTTTGACCATTTTCATGTCCCCTGATGAAAAAGAATGTTTGTTGTGGTTGATTTTTGCTATTTCCTATCTTTATTTTATCAAGTTCAACCATCATTTTATCAAATCCAACCAGTTTTCAAGGATAAAGACTTATTATGATTTCACTTCTAGTGGATGAATCACGCCAGACTGTCAGCTTTCATCCACTTTCAACTTTCAAAATCTCCCCCAAGCCTATATTTTATTTAACTGGCAGAAGTCAGATTTCATCCCTTTCTAGGCTCCCTGTCTTCCAAAGTGATTCCTTGTTCCTCATAAACTCTCGCTACTCCATTTTCTAAAACTCTCATTGAGACTTTGTCTCTGTGAGCGGTTTCAGAAAATGCAGTACCAGAAATCCTGATTTTTAGCCTGTTATCTAATAGCTTAGGCCTTTCCTCCAGGATTTCCCTCTTACTCTCTCTTTGCAAATGCAAGAGTGGCTGCCCCCCATTGGTATATTAGACAATTCTAGGAAGCATTCTCTGATCCTGGGCCAAATGACGTGGTCTGGTCACATTCATGCTGTGAAATGATATGAACTTCCAAAATACCTGATAAAAATCCTCATCAACCCATTTAATTCATTCAGTTCCCAAAATCATGTCCAGGAATTGTCTGAAGGAGCAATAGTTATCCCAAGTCAAACGATATTTAAAAAAAAAAAAAAAAAGGTAATTGTGTTCCAATGCTTAATAACATTTCCTGGAGTTACTTAATTTACTAGTACAGATATAGGCTATAAGGACTGGGATACTGGATTGCTCTTTTTGAAGTCTGGTTGCCCTATGGATCTGTCACGATCTGTCTAGCGACCTATCACAAAGACCCTCTGCCTTCTCTGGAGTCATGACAACATAACCCTGATTAGATTTTCTGCTTTGTTTGTGTTCAAACTGCTCGGAAAAGTGAGCCAGCCTTCATGCCAAGGGGTAGCTCCAGGAAAGCGACAGTCGGGCCAGCAAATTCCAGTCTACTTTCTGATAGATGTTTCAACTGCAAATAGCTCTAACATGAAAGAGACAAGTTGCTATTTCAGATATTTTAAAATATACTATAATACTGCTTGGCCTTAATTTTGGGCTTCAGCAAGCTATTGATTTTTTTGGGGTCCTTTATATCATGTTAATGAGGTCATGATCATAACAGAGTAGTAGCATGCTCCCATAAAGCTACGGAGTCTGATGTGTTCAATAGTCACTGTTGGTATTAATTGATTTTGCTATCATTCATTATACACATGTATTCATTTTGAAGGATTTATATATATATATATATATATACACACACATATATACTTATAGTGACAGTAAATTCTCTAAATATCCAAGCAAAGTAAAAAATCTAAATATTTACTTCTCCTCTTAATTTTTAATTTGGAATTGAGGCAGTTGGGGAAGACTATCCTCCCCAACTCATCACAATCAATAAAGTATAATACTCAGTAAATGGATGCTGTGCTCAAAAGACAACTGAATTATGTCTTGTCAGATGAGCTTATGCCATGGGTCTGCACTCCTTCCTTTCCTGCTAGCTCCAGTAGATCCTCAATCAATTAAAACGAGAAGGGAATCCTCAGGGTTACTGTAATGACCATGATCCTCAGAGCAGAAAGCAGAATAGAGAGCAGAGAATCAGTAATTCTTGCTCTAACAGTAGAAAAACTTATGTTCTCACTACATAGAAAACTATGTTCACACCTAGGAATACTCCAACAGAGGCTGCAGGATTCAGATCCATATCTGAAAAGAACTTACACAAAGCAATGGATTTAAGGTGAGAAAAAATGTTATTCAACTTTCCAAGGGTTCCCATACAATCAATTACTTGCACGCTTGTTTTCAGGATTGAGGATGACAGGTGAAAATGAGGAAGCCATCAAGTCAGTTCACTGTCATCCACATTTGCAATCTCCTTTCTCCCTGAGGACAACACAGAACTAAAGATCTTGGCAACCCTCCCAAAGGCATCCTCTTCACATTATTACCTGTAGGACTATTAGAGAGAGGATCAGTGTGGAAGGGGGATGAGGAAGGCTACAAAGGATCAAGGAAAGCCACTGCTGGCTGAGACACCTCTCTTGCTGTCTCCAGCAGAGATGTTTGGTTCTGATAGGCAATGTTCACAAAGACCATGAGCAAGAAAAATAGGAAACTGCTATCTGAACTAAAATCTATTCCCCTCACTCTGCACAAAAGAAGGCAATGCTCATTCAGCAGGGTTGACTGGCAAAAAAGGGTCTGACAAAAACTACCAGGTGCATGTCCCAATGTGAAATTCAGGAAATATGGAAAGGGCAGGACCTAGTAGAACATTCTCTGAGCTGTGAGAGAACAGTTACCAGGAGGTTGCACAGAAGCAGGACATAGGAGGAAACTGCTTAAATCTCCTTCCAGGTCCACAATACAGCACAGGGATCCTGCTTGCCTTTTGAGCATTTCCACACCTACACCCTAAGACATTAGAGTGGGGCCCTCTTGACCATCTGTAAGTAAGATTGCTTTGCAAATATCTGATGCACCCCACCCTCCTTCCCACTACTCCTGCTGAGGACTAGAGATCTGGATTCTGCACTGCATGGAAAAGGGATAAAAGACCTCATTTCCCAGAGTGCTTCTTCAAGAACCAGTGCTGACAGAAGCTGTGATACCACACTTGGCCTGGCACACACTATGGCTGGGTTTGGCATGCAACCAGTGCTTGAAAGATGGAAGAAGGTCTTCGTGAGGTCTTACCACTTTCTACTCTGGTTTATTCATACAGCCCCAGCCCACTGCTTTCCTCCCCAGATCTAGGAACCAAACAGGGCTGGAAGTGAGAGAAAAACTGCCACAGACATGCACACATACCACTACCCCCTCCAACCTGGGCTCAGCATCTGCAGCAAGCTAACAAGGGAGAAGCCTTCCAGGCATGGGTGAGATATACTGCGATTATTTTCTTAATGTCTCAATTAAAATGTAGATCTCTTCTTCTGCCTGGGGCCAGAGGGGCAGGAAATATTAGGAATGAGGCATGGGAGGGGGAATTGAAACGCAGAGGGTGGTTGATCCATTCCTCTCTGTCTTGCCTGCCTTAACCCTTCTGGTACCACTGCTCCTGTAGCAGACATGTAAGGACAAAGGGTGGTTCTGTGGGTTAAGCAAGGAACTACGTAAATATATCCATCATAAATGAGCTTAGAAAGAGTCCTTTGCTTGTCTGTTGAGGGAACCTGTATGGGAAACCCGACTGTAGATGAGACAAATCCCATCTCAAATACCTTTCCCAACATCATGCAAGATATCTGCAGCCGAGCAGGTGAATCTCCCTTGCCCGAAGACAAAGCTTGGTTTCTCATTGTCAGAAATATCCCACAGTTTTATTAAAGCTGGCTCAATATTTTGCCTTTGCTCCTGTTTGTTTCACTAAAGCCAGGATGTCTTGCACAACTTCCTTAGACCTTCAGCCTACCCCAATTTCTGCTCTCTCATGGTAGTCACAACCATTGACATCCCTTTAGCCAGGTTAGACAGATTCACCCTCCAATGACTCCACTCTGTCCTCTCTAAGGGGAGACTGGGAAAAATAAATGTTTTCTTTGGACCTTCTAGGTCCTTGCAACCAATGCTGTTAAAACACCTCAACCTAGCTCTGTCTACAGGGACAGGGCTCTATTAAAAGGTACCTATTACCCCTGGCAAAAATTAATTTAGTCCAATCTATGAAGCACTGGCAGGGGAAAAAAGCAACATTATTCCATATCCAGATCTGCCAATCATCTCCCAGATAGCCACTGTCACATCCATGCACTTTTCCTCCTCTTTTCTCCTCTGTATGTGTCTGGCTGCAATGGGGAAGGGAGCTCAGCAGAGAACTGCAGTCTGCTGTCACCAAGGGGCTCATTCTGCACTACCAGAAGGACCTGGCAGGGCTCATTTCAAAGATTTTTTGTGTTATTGTTATGGTGAACACGAGGGAGGGACTTCTGTATCTCCCCTCTGGGCCACAGATCAGACATCCGTCTGGCTACCATCATTCACAGCAAGAACAAATTGAGTTAAAACATCTGTGCCTTTCTTGGTAGATAGTTCCTGCTCTTAAAGCTGTGTTATTCAAAAATGCTGGAGCTCAGACTTGAAGTAGAAAACAATGGAGGATAAGAGATTAAAGACGGCAAAATGATTAGTTGCTGAGATCTCCAAATGAAAAAGGTCTGCATATTTTTAGGGAATGGAGGAAAGGAGTGTGTTCCTAGCAGAGCAAGAAGCATCCCACACCAAAATCCCAACATCAGGATGAAATGATCAGCTTACACAGCTTGTTTCTATCTCCTGGACCAGACATTACAGGAAGGAATGATAAAATATCCCTAGTGTAGAAACTGGCCAGGAAAGGACCAAAGCACTGTATCCATACATCTGCTTGGGGAAAAGAGTGCAGAGGGATGCACAGTCAAATGGGAAAATTAGACGCTAAGGACATGCATGCTGGTTGTAGAATGAAAAACAACATGGGAATATTTTGTAGCAGGTCTACAAATGTGACAGAAAACCACAAAAATTGGAGGTATGCAGCACAAAATGATGGACTGTGCTTGTGCGTAAGGGTGCATGTATGTGCAAAAAAGACATGGAGAGCATGAGTCCAGATATAAGAGATTCTTTCAAGACTCCTTGGTCTTCTTCTTAGGAAGAAAAGCTTCCTGAGCCTCTCTGTTCCTTTCTGAGACCTGTCACTAGTTCGACACCACTGAGATGATAAAACACCACAGAGGCAGCACAGTCAAACAGAGCTTGTGCCATTTACTCAGGCAGATCATTGGCTGCTGAGACACCCGGGAATGTCTGATGGGGAGACAGAGAACAATTCCCTGTAAACAGCACAGCGAGTGAGACTGAGATTCCCAAACCATCCATCCATCACCACGCTTGCTAGCTTCACTCTAGGCATGCTCAGTCTTGTAGGAAACAGCCCGGTCTTACTACAAACCAGGGATATGGAGGAATTCAACATTCTGTAGAGGACCAAGACTAGCTGAAGTTGCAAAACCCAGACTTTGGTCAGACTCTGAATTCATGGTGAGAAGATATCATGAGCAAGGCTTTGAGTCTGATAGGGCTTCATTTGACTGCCAACACAAAGGTGTCTAATGTCATTTGAGATGGTCTGGGGGTTGCAGCTGGCCCTCATGTTATGCTCCAGAGGAAATGGGTCTCTAGCAAGCTCTTTATTGCATTTGTCAGCCCCACATGAACTTCCCAGATATCCTAGAGCACACAGCAGCAATGGAAGTCCTCTAGAAGGTCCCTGTTACCACTGAATGTCATGACTTTCTCATCCTATGTCCATGTGTGTGAGATATATTTCCTAGCTGACAGTCAGTAATCATGTTTCCTGTCAGAGAATATCCAGTGAAATTTCCCTGTCAAGGCTGAATTTGATGTGATATTAAACTTGAGCTGCTAATGCCTTTGCTCTCAGTCCTTTCCTGCAATGGCACCTCTCTGCTATTGCAAATTAGGCAGCCCCTCATTTTGCTGCTACATCTCATCTCCATCTCCATTCTCACGCAACGATGCTGTATCAAAAATCCTTTCTTCATAACCCTTTTCCCCTCTGCCAACAGGGCTGTGTCTGCGAAGGAGACAAATCCCAAGTAGGGCACCAAGCTCACATGGCTCCATGGACAAAAAGCTTCTGCTGGAACCCACTGCACAAACTAATTATCTCCCCACCCCCTCCTTACTGCCTTCTAGCAAAATAAGCTAATCAAGGAAAGAGGCTGTTATCAAAACACATTTACTGCACGCCTGCTTCTTACGGTTCGCAGTGCCCGGTGCTGCCCTTGCGTTGCCTCAGGCAGGAACGGCCATGGAGATAATCAACCTGTGAAGGGCACTGCTCTGTTCGCTAGCCCAGGGGCATGAAAATGCTCCTGAAAGAGACAAGATGGCACTTGGGTAGTGGGAGGGCAGCGATGCTGCGGGATGCAAGACATGTAGGTACAGCAAGGGGTTGGTTCTCTGGAACTGGTGATTGACTGCTCTGATAAAAGGCACGGAGCCCGTTCAGAGCAGTCTGCTCAATGTCATCACCCATCTGTAGTGAAATGGGATTCCCAAGAGCCTCAGTTACATTCAGAGCTTTATTCCCATGCTCCCTGTCCCAAGAATTTCCTCTTGATTTTTCTTTTATTTTTTCTTTTTTTTTTTTTCCCCTCTTGCTTTTTTATCCAAATTCAAAAGGCCATTGGAGACCTGTCATATCTGGGGCTCTTTCCTCTGCACCAAAGGAGAGCCAATGCCCTGGTGTGAAATGATGGGTCCTTTAGCTATACCTCAGCAGGCAGATTAAAGGTGATTTAGGCTCAATGCAGAATGCGTAATGGGCCAATGTCACTCCACAGAACCCCCCTGCTGCGCTCTTCCTTCTTTGCAAAGGCTAAAATACCATATCCAGTTTCAGTAACTACCTGAGTTAAGGAGTGAGAAACACTCTGTGCCAAGGCCAATTGTGGGAAGATGAGTCCACTTTCCTTTGCTATCAGACCCAGAGGTTGACAGGCTGCATGTGCCGAGTGCTCCAACCAACCCCTGTTTAGAAACAAGGCACCTGAAGAGCTGGCTCATTTCTGCTTTTGCTAGTGCTAACTCTGCCAGTCATCTGGTTTGAGGTCCCAGTGACAATTGCCCAGACTTAGTCATCATGGCAATCAACTGCAAAATTTTATTTTTATTGCAAATCATTTATTTAGTTATTTATTTCAAAATTTGCTCCTGCAAATTGCTACCACTCTGAGGGGATTTCAGCTTGCACTTTGAGACAAAACAACATAGAGAGCACAAAACAAGGATAACTGAGGACCTGATGTCTTACACTGGAAGCTGAAGGTCCACAGGACCTCCCAGGGCTCTGCAGACATCCGTAAATTCCAATCTTCCCACTCTCTATCAGAGCAAAATATGCGAAAGTGTTATATTCCATCCTCCAAAAACAAGCCTGGCTGAGTCCCACAGCTTGGTCCATATTACCCTTCCCCACTCCAAATTCAGGATATCCTCCTTCCCCTAGAGAAGTGGAGGAAAAGACTTGGAAGAGAGAGAGAGGAGGGGAAGGGGGAAATCAAGAGACAACCTCAGCCTGAAAGACAGTCTCAGTCTTTCATCAGACGAAAAGTCAAGCAAGCAAAAGACCCTTCAAAAAGGGTCTTATTTCAGAATCCATAGGCAGCTTAGGTTACTCGAGACTCTCTAGTGGTTCAGAAGACTTTGACCAAGAAAGTTAAAGCCGGGGACGATCAATGAGACTCTGCAAGCACCATCGCATCAGGTTACCTGCTGAGACGAGACGGCAGGAGCTGCACTTTGTTGCCTTTTTTTTCCTTTTTTTTTTTTTCTTTCCTGGTCTGGCAATTTGTCTGAGGAGGGATAATAAACCACTCCTCCTCCTCCATGCTCATCTCTCACTCCCTAGAAAACAATGTGTTTCAGTGCTGTTTCCCTTCATATTGTGTTAAAAATGACAATTTTAACTTCTTGATGCAAAGCACACTGCATCCACAAGGCAGGGAGGAGAGAGAAAGCAGGAGAAGGTGGAGGACAACTTCCCAGATACCCCAGAATACATGCCTTTTTTTTTTTCCCCAGAAAAGCCTTTATGTGGCTTTTCTGCTGTCTCATAAATATCATCCCCTCTGCTAGAAATTTATCAATAATCTGTGACCAGCTCTGCTTGAGAAATTGTGTATAGCAGATCTTGGCCACCCCTTGACCAAAGCGGTTCAGGAGGGTGGCTAGCAGGGCTGGAAGGACCTCCAAAGACACGTGCAGCCCCTTGCAGACAAGTAGAGCTGATCCAGTGCTCTGGTTCTGCTGCCTCCATGGCATGGCTGGGCAGGAACACTTCAACAAAACCCTCCCTACCCTGCTCTGCAAATGTCAGTTCCTACAACCAGAAGTGTTTGCAGAAGGCTTGCTTATCCACAGCCCTAGGAGGGGATGGAGAGGGAGGGAGGGGGAAAAATGCTGATGCCAAAATACTTCCTTTTAATATGTCTAAAGAAAAAAAAAAAGGGGGGAAAAAAAGAATAAAAATAAGTAATGCTTCATGTAGGGATGATTTTTTGTGTTGAAATTTAAAGCAGTTTGCTAAAAGCTAGAAGAAAAATCCCAAATAAAAACAACCGAGGTCAAAGTGAATCATTCTGGAATTACTAAATTGGAGCAGCTGTGTTAATCCCTTCTGAAATGACTTCAAATGACATATTCATATTAAAAAAAAAATAATAATTGTTCCCCTTCAAGCTGGAGAACAAAGCAAAAAAGAGCAAAATATCATAAATCCTCCCTAAAATGTGGACCATTTTCCTCTCTGACTCCAGCTAATGACCTCATGGTCAATGAGTTGCCTTAAGAACAGGGGCAGATCCCTGACCAGAAGGAAGCCAGTGGTTCCATCATCCCTTAAAGACAGCTTGTGCTTCCTGAAGTTTTCATCCCAGAATTAAAGAGAGGCTACATATAGGAGAAACGAGACTGCACAAACACAATGCAGGGGTGGCAGCCAACGTGATGGAGCCTGAAGCAGGTCTCTTCTGCACCCAGCAAGGGCACTACAGGTCCTCTTTATAAAACACATCCCTTTGGGGGAACGATGCTATTCCGCCCTGAGTAGAATAGTGTAAAGCAGGATCTCGAGACTGTCTTCACCGCTGGCAGCCACTTGCTTTGAGCTGGTGACATTGCTGTGACCTTGCTGGCCTCTCAGCTCCATCTCTCCATGGCACCGTGTGTCTCCGTGCCAGATATTAGCTTTTCAGCCTGGTTCCTCCCACTCCAGCTCCTGGCCCTCCCCGGAGACCCGTGCAGCAACCGAGCACCACATTTTCAATTTACACCAACTAAATGATTCATTGCTGCCTAAAGAGACCTGAACGCAGCCCGGTAGGGGAGCTGAGGTATAGCAGAGGGAAGGGAGAGGGGCAAAGATCGGGACTCAAGATACGGCGATGAAAAGCTCCAGTGACCTGCTCTCCATCGGCTCTCCTGGCAGGAGGCAATCAATGCTCCCGCCTCGCTCAGCCTCCTTTCTCCTGCAGCTGTCTGTGGGTCCGTCTGTCTCTTTCTCTCTCAGTGGAATCGGGTTTCTCCATGTAAGGTTAGGACACCGGAGCCAGGGAAATCGATTCCCGAGTTGCTGGCACGCCGCCCCGACCCTGTGCAGGGTCCAGCTCAGCCGTGAGACGCTGGATGCAAAGCTGTCCCCAGACACCGCTGGGCTAACTCCCAGCCCTCTCGGGTGGCAGGGGACGGGGAGAGAGGCCAATGTCAGCCTTGGATCCATAAATCCTAATAGAACACTGACCATCATGGAAGGGACAGAAAGGTAAAGGCATCAGGAAGATATCTGTAGCTTTCCCCTGTTCTGCAGCCTACTGAGGTCCCTTTTGATGGTTTGTACTGGAGGGACGTGGGCTTTGAGAAGCCTCTGTGCTTTGCTTGTTGCCACTGACCTTAAAACTGTTGTGGTTCAATCAACAGCCAACATCATGCTTGCTTATACTTTCATATAGTGTGTGCTGCCCATTCATGGATAGTAAAACATATGGTACTCTGCGGAATGGATGAAGGATAAGATGAGATTGAAGTATATCAATCAGACCTATTTTTCAAATGAGAATATACTCAGGTCAGCAAGGATGAGGATGAAATTTGCACAAGTTAATACCTAAGACACAGCTCAGGCTTGTTTTGCCAATTCCAGATTTTGAGTCAAGCTTTTGGACAAATTAGGCTGAGTTATCTAGGTCTGATCTGAAATACAGACTGTTATGGTATCATTTGAGGTTTACACAGTATCAAGAGCATCCACAACTGCAAAAGGGATTGGCATATAGAGCATTTTTTTCCCTGTTCTGTTAAGTAAAGGAGAGGTGTCAATGGGGATTGCTGCAACTGGATCACTGCCTCTACAGGGAGAACTTGCAACAAATTGGGAAGAATTTCAGAGGTGGACTCAGAGGGAGAAGACAGACGTGCTGCAAATGTAGAGTCCACCAAAATAATCATCTATTGCTGTCAAGAACACTGAGACTTGGACTGACAGCCCCCTGTATAGCCACACTCAGATGGAGATGGTTAGACATAACCAATAGTTGAGATGGTTAGACATAGCCAATGCACTTTCCAGCCACTGTCTCTGCTGAGAGGTTCTTGGCAAAGAGATCACCCTGCCACTCACAGCCAGGATCCTGGTCAACCTGATACTTCCCTCTCCACAGCTTTGCCTGAAGTCTATCTGCAGGAGGAGATCTCCTGCATGGAGGTATCTTCAAGTTGAAAGACATCAAGCAAACAAACAAACAAGAAATACCAGGGCCAGATAAAGGCAGCATACTGATCTCCCAGTTCTGGGAACACCTCAGCTGAAGCTCCTGGGAAGGCAGGATTACCTCAGGACCACCTCCATGGTGAAATAAAATCCCTTTTGGACCATTTCTACAGTGTAGATGGTGTAGATACAGTCGGCTTTTGCTCAACATCCTGATCAGAGTAGCCAAATAAGCAGTGCTAGCACAGTTGATGACTGACACTCATCTTCAGGGTTATCATCCTCCCACAGTGAGATAACAAGTCATATGGATTGGATGTCCTGATTTTTACAGGGACCTGAGTGCTGATCTCTGTCAAAGGGCAATGGAAATTAAGGCAAGTGATATCTCTGTCAAGAGAGATTCCATTCTGTGGTAGGAAACTGTGGTTGTTGATACTCTTCTTGGAGTCAGACTTTTAGATAGGGTAGAACTATCTAACTAAGGCAAACAAGGAGGTATTTTGCCCCAAGCATGGCAGCAGGGTTTGATTCAAAGCACACCAGAGATGACACTTTCTTGGTGAAGTCAACAGAGTTCAGGTCAGGTGCTTGACGAGATCGCACAGGTCTCCACCTCCTTTATCTTCCCTTGTTGTCCAAAAAGCAACGAGGGAAGAGATGACTGTTCTTGAGATATCCATTTAGAGATCTGCCATGTGTTATAGCAGCAGGTGAGGGAACTCAGCTTGGTGGAAGCAGAGACAGTGACAAAACCTGCAGGTACTTACGTGTTGTGAAGCACACACCATCCACAGTGAGGATCTCCTGAGCCCAAGCACTCGCTGCAGGTCTCATACTGGCTACACGACTCCACGGGTACCCGGGTGAGCTGTGGGAGGAAAGGAGAGAAGTTGTCAGGCTTTTCTCACAGCTCTGCAGCCTTCTTAATGACTTGATGCCACTCTTTTTACCCTCTTCCCCTGGTGCCCATGAGGACATCCCTGCAAAGCAAGGAATCCTGCAAGCAATCCTGTAATTCTGCAAACAGGAATGTCTGCAACAAGCCATCTCCTGTATGTCACTGGAAGCACATTTGAAGGTCTGGAGCAACCTGCTGCCCTGTATGATCTTCTGCTGTAGATCCAATTTGCTCATAATGTCTTTGAGTCTTGTTGTCTCTGGTCTCAGGGAAGTGAAGTCTCTACATCCTATTGCCCACATGCCTTTCCAACTATGGATGGTCTATCCACAGAGCAGGTGCTCCAAGAACAAAAGGGATGGACATGCTAGCCCAGGAGGTGAACCAGCTTACTGTCATCCTGACTTGGCAACATGAGAGGTGGGCATACATGTCCATCTACTGCTAAATATACATGTATATATATATTTTCCTTTATTCCTTTCTTCTTTCTTTCGTTCTAACTAAAGCTTTCAGTCAGAGATTTCAGAAACAGAAGGGACTGCCTCGCTTGACCTCCCATCATGGACCAGAGCCTTTGGATTCCTTCTAGGTTTTGTAAGCCTCTTGCTTCTTTTGAAGCCAAACATACAATTTGGCTTCCACATACCCAATGACCTGGTAGTCTCTTCTCCACTGAACAAGCTCAGAGAGCTTCTATAATATACAGCCAATTGACAGTGCCTTCAACTCAGCTCATGTCAGCTGGGAGAGGTTATTCCTTCAGATGATATAGTGTGGTATTATCCTGATGAAACACTACGGAGACCTGCCAGCTATAAACTGCAGAACAGTTGCTAGTGACAGATGACAAGAGAATACACCTGGATCTTGGTGACAATTTTTTATTTGGTGCAACGTTCAAGAGAGTTTGAACTGCAAAGTGACAGATTAGAATCCATTTTGATTGTGTCTGTAAATGAAACAAGAATGGTTCTTTTTTTATAAATATATGTGCAAGGAAAGAGGGTTAGCAAAGGGAAAGGAGGAGAAGCACAAGAATATGAAGCAAAATTCCACAATATTATGTTGCACCACAAAATGATTTCTTAGCCCCTCTGGGGACATCCCAGAATAATAGATAATGTATGCAAAAAGACTGAAAATCTGTATTTTACCTGTAGCAGTTAGCTCTAGAAAACTTAAGATACAATTATGATGGGATTTGTTTATGCACTGTAGCATTGCCTGCATCGAGTCTCCCAGAGAAACAAACCATGGCTGCTCATAGTTTAAAGGGACAAAGGAAAAATGTGGGGGAAAAAAAAGAAAAAAAAAAGAGAGAAACAAAAGAGCTGGAAACCTTTGTTCAAAGAACTTTCTCAAATTAAACTGCAGCCATGACCATAGGAATTTATTAAGAGCAAACCACATAGCAATGAAAATAGGAAGATCAAAATAAGGAACAAGTCATGCAAATTTCCTTAAATATCAAGAACTTCCAAAGTCAAGACCATATAGGCATGAATGCAACTATTCTACCATCCTGAGACATTAGGAGAAGAATGAATCTATAGTTCATCAAATCTAAACTTCAATATATTTCAAGATTTCACTCACTTGGGCTCATATTGAGTTGAGTTATAAATTAGAGTTCAGGGTTAGTGATAGGGTTAGACATTTTTGATTATGGTTAGGTCGGGTTTAGGTTTAGCAGTTAGTTGTAGGGTTAGGTTTGAATTAGGGTTAAGGTTAGGGTTGGACAGGTAAGGATGAGATTCCTGTTAGGTTTATTTGTTAGCATCAGGACTAGGCGTAGAATTAGTTTTAGATATGACAATGAAGTTCGGGTTACTTCCACTTTATAAGCAGAAACTTGTGAACACAGCTGGAATAGGCTATGAATTTCCTATCCAAACTATCCTCAGTTTAACATTTATCCTTCTAACCTGGAGATCTACATTTTTCTGAATCGTGGGCTCTGAGCTATTTTTCATTGGCCTCACAGAAGTTAACATTGGTCAAGAAGTTTAGATCCGAGCATGCACTATTCTGACATCTAAAGATGTTGGGCTTTAATGGTCTAAGTCAAAATCCACATGCGGCTATTGTATATAAGAAAGAAAGATGTCCTAGAGGACTGAAAACTACAATTTCTTTGCAAATTGCTATGAAAACAACAACAACAAGACAAAAAGAAAATGTAATTAGCCATCAAAGGATATCTTAACTCCTCTCAGAAGCAGGAAGAACCTACTGGAAACTAGATTCTCCTCTTTACAGACATGCTTTCTTTCCAATGTATTTAGGGTGCTCTGTTTCTATAGGATACAGTCTGTATACTGTCTATACCACTGTCCCAAGGACACTCAGCTACTCAACATGAACCTGAACCAAGCTCTGCCCTGTATCCTGCCAAGCTCTCCAAGGTGGTTGGCCTCCTGTGTCACCATTCACACACGCATGTGCTGTTCCTGCTATATGAGACCTTTCACATGTTCACCTCGAGTAGTTTTATTGTGAGATTAATTAAAATTGTACTACGCTGACAAATGTCTGGGGCGATAGTGTCAGACCTTCTAATTAATAAAGGCAGAAACCACAGAAAACAAAGGAGCTATGACTGAAATGAAAGCCACCTAGGGGTCATCATCTGAAAAGAAAAGGAACATCAGGCAAATAAGGCACATTAGAGCTCTTATTTTCCTTGGAAGTTGATTCACAATTAATTCAACTCCGCTTTGCAAGTTGAGAGTTTTGAGAAATGTCCGTGCCCCCTGGGAGCAGTCAGCTTTTCATGCTGCCCCTAAAATATCTGAAAAAGAAAAGTCCATGCAACCTCCCAATTACAGTGCCTTGCCATTACTCACAGGGATGAAGGGACTAGGCAGCAGTGAAGGTTGAAATCTCAATTGTAAACTAGTCTGCAATTGCTCCTTGGACCCATGTTCCATCCTCAAAAGTCTACCAAATTTTTAAAAAGTCTACCAAATTACTTAGTCTCTTGGAGGCTTTCCATCACTGTTTTTTTTAATTTATTATTATTATTATTATTATTATTATTATTATTATTATTTGGGTAGAACACAGACACAGCATTTTGCAGCAAACACGAACAAGAGCTCAGGAGAGGGTTTAAAAAGGCAAGATGTTCCCCATGTTAGGGCATGACACTAATGGGTTAGTGCCGTTCCTTCCTGCACAGCTCAGAGCTTAGCTGATACTTTAGCTCACGGTGCTAAAGCAGAATATTGATGAAAGTAGAGACTCTTGTTGTTTTAAAGGTTTACAGCAGGAAAAAAAGAAAAGAAGAAAAAAAGAAAGAAAAGAAAGAAAGGAGCGGTATATATCCCCATTATACCAATGTGCTCTGAGGAAGAAAAACTAGACCTCAGCCAATTCCAAACAACTGACGCACTTATTCCAACTCCAAACTGAAGCAGTTGTTACTTAAGTGCCTTTTGAAGACATTGGCCTCAGACCTTTGAACAAGCTCATTTGGACAAGGAGTCCAGGAAAGAGCTAATGGTTGATCAATATCTCACCGAACACATCATATTTAGCCTCCAGGCTCAAGAAGAGAAGGTTCCTGCAGTTTCTTGTCTGCATGACTGCTGGATAGCTAGATGTTAATGTGTTGTGTGTCCAGCTTACAGCTAACCAGAGACACAACCCCAAAGCCAGGATCAAACAAGTGGTAAGTGAAGTTAATGCCCTTGTCAAGGGTATCAAGGAACTGGGGAGCTCATCCAGCTACCTTAGCTACTGTAGAATTTGAAAAACTTCTGTAGAATTTGAAAAACACCATCAACATGGGTGTTTAGAGGTCCCTAAAGAAACTGTTTGGGAGTTTCTGGCTCACAAGAGCATCCTGAAAAGTCAGACAAAATCTCCAAATTGCTGTAAAAACCGCTCACCTGCCACTTATGACTTCAGGGTTTTTCTCTCAATACCAACTGTCCTCATCTCTGACCTAATCTAAATTCCAAGCTGCAGCTTCTTCAGTAGCGCAGCTCCCAGCCTCACGTCCATCCTCGATTTCCAGCGTGAATGAGTTACACAAAGTCATTTAGAACAAAATGATTGAAGTTTTGGATCTGATAGATGGTAACAGCTAATCATGTTAGAAATTTGGCTCCTGCTTCTGTCATTATATATTCACAAAAGCTCCTGCTATGTGCTCAGTCATAATTTTCTGGCTCCCATTTTTGACTTTTTTTTTTTTATTTCAATATACATTACTTTTTTTCCCCCCCCTTAAACTGCCAACATTCTGGTAAAAATGTGAATCATTGCTCAATCTCTGCTATTATAATTGGATGTTAATACAGCAGCAGGATTTATTCAGTCTGATGGACTAAGTTAATTTAAATGTACAAAAAGGCATCTTAAGTAGCCAATTTCCTTCCCAACAGTCAAAAGATACATTTCCAAAACATTGAACAGTGACTCTGTCAAGCCATGTGGGTTCTGTGAATGCTGCTATCTTTCAAGGCTCAGCCAGCCCTGAAAAAAATAAAAAAACGCAGGAAGATTAAGAGGAGCTTATTTGATTTCAAAGCCTTGAATAGAGTATTCATGATAATACAGTTTATTAAATAGAGCAGGACAAAAAACAGCTAAGAGACCACTAGTGGAATCAGATTCTGTGCCCTTAATAGAGCTAGTGAGGATATTTAGTCCAGGGCAAGGCATATTAGAATACTAATTCTAAATTGGTCTGATTCATGGACAAAGTGACCATAGATTCCTCAGTCTTTGAGCTTCTCAGAACTCAGCCAAATAAAAGTCAGAACTTTGCAAAAATCCCAGGAGAGTCATCACATCTTACTTATGCCAGTAATAAATACGTGTCACTTGCCATGGGTGGCTTTAAAGCTAGTGGGAGGGAGTATGCTCTTGGAGGGATGGAGATGATCTGAGTTTGATAAACAAGTCCTCAGTCCCGCTGGGACAAGGAATGCCATTTCTCATCACATACCCTCAGTATCTTCCTCTTTATTGCACTGCTCTCCCCTCTAAATCCATTCTTATACATTTGGAAAAAAATGGAGACTTTAATTAAGGAGAGTTAATTGGAAGCAACAGTAGCTTTCAAGGACAAATGACACCAGAGTTAAAGTAGGGGTCAATATCCCACTGCATGGCAGGGTAAATTACTTATCCAAACTCATTCATTCACAAAGCCCTTCCTACATATGACTGTGCCTGTGCTGCTTCTCCTCCCTTCTCCTTTGTTGCTTCTGTCTCTCCTCTCTGTTTTGAGGGAGAGAATTCCCTACAGCACTGCCAGAGCCATCCACCAGCAGCATCCATGGGCTGTGCACACAGATGGAGAAAAGCACAAAAACAAGATGAAATAAAGAAATGTTTGGTGCCCAGAACCTCTGTGTCAATAGCCCAAGTAGCCTCAGAGGCTTCGCTGAGAGATGTCGGTTGCCATCAGAGGCTCTTGCAATGAGCCCATTGTTGATGATCTTACCACGCAACAACAAGTCCTCTTCTCTTTAGAAGCCTTTCAGTATAATTCTCTTCGTGCTTCCCTTGGCAGGACCCTGATTTAGCATAGGCCCAGAAAAAAGGAGAATAGGAAACTTGTATGTGGAGAATGTTGGACTTCTCTAAAGCTGCTTTTCTGGCCTGTCAAGTCCACAAATCCTGCAAGTTGCAGGAAATTGCTCTGGCATTAAAGCTGTGCTAAACAGGAGTCTCTGTATCTCACCAAATCCGTGTCTGCAACATCAGAGGAGAGAGGGGACTCCTCACATGGCAAGCTTTATCTGATTCATCCTAGAGGATTCCCTGGGATGAGATAAATTGCACCTTGGATGTGTCCATGCCTTTCCATTGAGTATAAAGCCATCTAGACCACCAGGAGATGGAGATATTTGAAAGATACACAGCTAACACTGAGTCAAATCCCACATCAATGATCTACTTAACTCTCTGCTATACCTCTAACCTTCTTGATACTGCAAACAAACCTCAAGAGCACTAAATTCTCCCCTCTTCCTAACTATAGTATCAGAAAAATCAATCACAGTGCAAATCACATTTTTTTAATGACCAGAATACTCATGAGAATATCCATAGTGTTGCATATCTAGAAAAGTGTTCCTAGAACTCAGAAAACCTCATGTTATGACACTAGCTATGCTTGAATGAGTGCCTTTCACCATCTGCTCTGTAAATAAAGTCCTCCTGCTTTGCCGAGCTCAAGCTCATTCGTGCTCGCTGTTCAAGATTTATTTACAAGGGGAGGGATGCTAAGATAACAAAGATCATTTCAGTCCTTCTATCAGAGACTTGGCAGCTTTCCGGATTCCCTCTTCACAGCTGCTCAGCCCACACCATGGAGTGTCCCTCCTTGGAAGTAGTCTACCACATTCAGAATTGCACTTCTTTCAAAAGCATCAGTGCCTGAGGAGGACTTACAGACAAGCCATCTTGTTATGGTATGAGCAGCAACCTGGAAATTGAAGACCATGAGTCCAAACATTTCCGTGTCTCACCTCATTCAGCATTCCTCTGAATTCACTCTAGTCTTTCTTTACCAAGAATGCCAAATACTTCCTCAGTTTGGATAGGAAGAGTCCATATCAACAGGCATAATGATGCATTCTGTGCACAAGGCAAGATATTTAGCAGGAAACCTTGTAGTTTGTGACAAACACAGTTCATCTGTTTGGAGGTGTGCAGGCAGTGCCAAGTGATTTTACCCCATCTTGATGAAACAGGTCACCTCCTTGTCCAACCTGTAAGCCACCAGCTTGGGCCAAGACCGTGTCCTTGTATTGCTCAACTTATGGTTCTCCTTGCGAGATAGAGTTACCTGCAGATTCCCTCTGCCTTGTTTACTATTAAATCGTTCTCCCACAGTCAAGTGTTTCAGTCTGTAAATTATAAAACAAATGAGGTTTGGCTAAATGTTTGTGCTCAGAAGTCTTCAAAATAGAGCACCTCCTTGCCATAATCAATGCAGAACCAGCCCACTCTTAATGAGAGCTGATTCCTGTGTGGTTACTGAAGCATGCCTGCTGAGCAAGGGACAGATCATTACTTAGGCTCTATAAAGACTATATAGAGATTTAATTGGGGCCTATAACAGAATTCATGTCAAGGCAATGGGCTTTTGCAAAGTCCAGCACCACTTGAAGGCTCCTGGTGGAGGCGTGAACAGCTAAAACTCACAGGAAAAGGTTAATAGTTATTGATAATGACGATAACCACATTCCAGGTCACCTTGTTACACCATGTTTTGAGATCTGTCCTTTTTTTTTATGTCCCCATTGACCTAATCCTATCACCACTCCAAATCCCATGCTTATACCCTCACCTATTCCTTGAGCTAAGATGTTTTATTTTAGAGCATTTTCTGTCTCTTTGCTTCATCTCCTTCCCCAGGCACTGCAACTCTATCCTAGATTTCTAGATAAACCACCTTATGATCCATGTGGTTGAGGTATCATGTCAGTCTGATTACCATATGTAGGATTGTGCTGCCTCTACAGGTGCTATCAAGTAACACACACTTTAAAAATTCTGTTTTTTCAATTGTGGTCACACTTAAAATCCCCTATAATAGCAAATAAAAGCAGTGGTACTAGTTCAGGTCAAAGGTCCAACTATCCCAGTTCCTTCTCTTCAACTGTAGCCTTATGGCATCAAGGAAAGCTTAAGAAGAGCAGTAGTACATATGTCCCCAGTAGTTGTCAAGCCTCTAGTTATATTCATTCAGAGGAATTTTTGAGCCTTATTTATTAGTCTATCTAATAATCTTCAAAAGACCTTTTTATTTCAAAGTAGCTTTCCACTTTTCCATTTAAATTGCATGCAGCTTTTGCATCCACGGCATGCTTTGCCATGCTGTTTCTCAGGTCTAGGACCTAGTGTTCAAACCATCTCCTTTGGTTTGTTCCAAATTTAGTTCTTTCCAGTTTGATTTCATGCTCTGTAAGTCTTGTATTTGAAGAGGTGGCAACTATTGCTTCCTACACATGCCTTCAAGCCATTCACAATTTCACAGTTCTCCAGTGTATACTCCAAATCACTTCTCGTCAGGCTGAAATGTTCCTGCTTATTCAGTCATGCCCCACATGGAAATCATTCCTTACTTCAGATAATCCTTTTTGCCCTTCTCTTTTGACCATTTATTTACCCCTCCAAGTTAAGGCATTGGACAAAAAGGAGAGGCTCTGTAGAGGTCTAAGTCATCTCTTTACAGCCTGTTCTGCCTCATTCCTCTCTGGACTCTCAGATAATGACCACATGATAAAAACTATTAAGTGGCTGACTTTAACATGTTGTCAGCTCTCAGGTTGTGGTATGTGACCATCCTTCAATGGTCAACACCATTGAAGCTCATCTCAACTGCAAATGAAAACAAATGTGCTTCAATGGTGATTAAGATGGCTTCAGGATGGATTCATCTGATGGTAGGTAGCTCATAAAGTTGCCTTAAATGGTGTGAGCATCCAGTGGTTCACTCAGCTTCCCAGAGGACATGCCTCTCCTTACCACAAAGGAAAGTCTTGGTATTGTTGC
Organism: Rhynchotus rufescens; assembly: GCA_032273925.1. Taxonomy (NCBI): domain Eukaryota; kingdom Metazoa; phylum Chordata; class Aves; order Tinamiformes; family Tinamidae; genus Rhynchotus; species Rhynchotus rufescens. The sequence goes on from JAVCKT010021276.1 coordinate 41,469, forward strand.
CACATACCCTCACACACACTCTTTTCCATCTCCCTCCTTTCATCACCACCTTCTGTCCTTTTATGAGTCATTCCCATGCCGTACCACCCAATCTGAGCCGACACAAGCTCAGCAGCCTGCCACAGACAGCATCGACTGAAGTGATAGCATCACTTGAAGAGCTGTGAGGTCACGGCGGTTAATCTGCAAACCCAAAGCCTTAAAATCTCAGACAGGGAGAGCCGGCAAATGATAAAGTGTGCTTGCAAATCACCCTGGGCTGCAGCAAACACAGAGCAGCCAAACTTGAGAGACATAAATGGGGGACTCTGCTCACTGCTATTACAGTAACTCTGCCTCTGTGGAGTGCTTACCACTGACAGCTTTAACGGGTGGTTCAGACAAGACTTAACCAAGATCCAGGGAGAAAATATGAAACAGGCTCTTCTCAACCCTCAAACGCATGTTTCAGTTTATTAAATGAGAGAAAACCAGACAGAAGTTTGCACTTCTGCATGCAACTTGCAAGTTGCATGATGCCTATGAGAGCTCAGTGCACCCTCAAGGTTTGGTTAGTAGTTAGTGCTGCCCAAAAGACATGGGCAGCTGTTTTAGGGGATATCTATTTATCATCTCCTGATGGATTTAGCAAGGAATAAATGAGGGGAAAAAGACTTTCTAGCAAAACCTAGCTCCCTTTTTGCAGCATTTTACTTAGAGGTGGACTTAAGATGAAAATTTGCAAGTTTGGTATGGAGTTGTTCCACCCCAGTTCCCCGTGTCCATATTTCAACATACTGAATACATACCTCAGAGCTACAAGTGCTACATATGTTTTCACAGCTTTCTAAGACATTTATCTTGTCAGAAAGCAATATTCAACAACATTTGATTCAGGGATCAAGTATAGGTTTTAAGGTCAGAGGGACCATCAGTTTATTTGTTCTCAAATCTTGTGCATCACAGGCCACTACATTTCACCCACCTACCCTTGTATTGAACCAAATAATCTGCTTTTAGCTGATGCATGTCATCCAGGGAGACCTCCCATTTTGATCTGAAGATAGCAAAAGATGGAGAATTCTCCATTTCACAGGCAGTTTGTTCCAGTGGTTAATTACTCAAACCGTAAAAAGCTGGTTCATGCCATACTTGTCTCTTGAATTTGTCAGGCTTTGGCTTCCAACTGCTGATTCTTATTCTGTTTTTCTTCTTCAGGTTGAAGAGCATTTAAGCCTGCTATTTTCACACTGCGAGGGTACTCAGATGCTCTAATCATGTCATTTCTTGAACTTTCTTGTGATAAATTAACAGACTGATCATCTTTTGGCTTGCTCAAGAAAATCAAACCTTCCTGCTCCCTTCAAGTCATTCTTTTTGGTGGTTCCTCTGTGTGTGTTCTCCACTACTTTATGTGTTGAGATGAGAAGTGTGATGAGAAGTCACTTGTCTACTTGTCTACTTCCTGCACTCCTCCAAGGAGCAAAGAGTATATCAGACTATTTCTGCTGTGACCTGGAGTAGGGAAAGAAATCCTGTGCAAGGATATGAGGAACAGACCTGCTCATCTGTTTCAGCCACTGCTTTCTAGGGCACCCTCCAGCCTGACCTACATTCCTTCGTACTAGGAAAGAACTTGCATTTGCTTTGTTTGAGGAAGATGAATTCATCATCTTCATTAATACTGAACTAATCAACATAGAGTCAAAAAAATTATCTGCAGAATCAAATATCACTTCCTCTTCATTCATGAAAATTTTCAACAGCTAGGTATTGATCCCTGGAGAATGCTGCCAGGGAACCCCTTGGGCTTTTTGAGAGTTGCCAGGATTAAGATAACCCAGAGAGGTCTTTTTGCTTTTTTTTTTTTTTTTTTTAATGTCAATAGGCTGTGATGTTGTCCCAAGTGCCATGCGATATCGGTATCCACATACTAAAGTTTCAGTATTTCCTCAAAGAATAAATAACTTTCATAATAAAATAATGAAAAAGATTTTGTTTTCCATTAAAAAAAATGCTATTAATGCTATTTAATTTAAAGGTAAGTAGGTTATCCAGCGTTGCTACTGCCTGATAGTAGTGCTCCTGTCCGTCACAAGTTATTAAAGCACAGGTCTTAATAATGCACCTAAATTACAACCACAGTCCCCTGAATATTCACTATAGGAGAGTCTCAGGTGGAGCCAAGATCCTCTGCATGGGTCCTGTTCTCACCAAAGAATGGTACTAAGCTGCCTTGGTGAATAGTCTGAAGTTGTGAAGCTGTTAAGAGGCACATTTCCTGAGGTTGGAGAAGACCCTGAGAATGGAAAATTGCCCTGTGACTACAGTCTCAAGAGCATTGGTATGGTTGGTGTTGATGGTATCTGCAAGCATGTGTGGATATCCATTCTTCTGACTTTTGTTCATAAGTAAATTTGGATTTTTTCAATAATCCTTAAGCTAGTGAGACAGTGTGAAGCAGAAATATGCTTTGTTTCTCTAATCAGCTTCTCATTCCTTTCTGCTCCTGCAATTTCTTCACCAAAGAAGACTGATACTCCTCCTGTACCTTCCTTTTATGGAAAAACTTATATGGGATCCCTAGAATTCTTGGAAGAAGAAATAAATAAATAAATAAATAAATAAATAAATAAATAAATAAATGACAGAATATTCTGTACACAAGCAGAACTTTTGTCCCTGTAGATACTTGATTCAGATCTAATTCAAGGCCTTTGACAGTTCTGGCACTTGAGTAGCACATGAAATAGATCTTGTTTCAGCTTCTCATTGCCAAGTATTCACCTTGCAAAAAGCAGCTACTGATCAGGGGAGGCCGAGGAGCGGGTCTAAGGGAGTTGGATACCTCTCACATGAGCACTGCCAGCTGGCCTGTGCATAAGCCACAGAGCCCCAAGAGACTCCATAGAGTCCTTGCCAACTCTGTCCAGGTGGTTTCCAAAATGGCATCTTGAAATAAAACGGGATTAACACACCGGGGCATCTTAAAGGCGTCCTCCACATCACAGATCAAAGCCGCACTAATACCACATCTCTTATTACACCTGCCTCTCTTATATAAAAAAAAAAAAAATGCTTAACAAAAGCCTCCAATCTGATTTGGATTCAGGAATTTGCTCGGGTGCATTTCACAGGCTTTCCCTGTGCACGCCAGCTTGTGCAAAAAACAATATAATAAAATCAAATAAAACCCTTTTGTCCCCAGCCATAATGAAGAAGGGAGGCCTGTTTGGCACACAATACAAGGGGGAAGCAATGACAGCAAGGATCAGGGCCAGAGGCACAGCCAGCCCATTTGAAACATGAGCAGTCATGTAGTTGGGTAGACCTGAGGCCCTGGCTGCCCTCTTGTCAGCGAAGGTGTCGATCTGGTGCCTGTCCCCTCAAGTGCTGCCCTCTGTTCTTTCCTTTCTGGGACTAAAATAAGCATGTGTCCCATCATAGCAGCATCAATTCTATTCCCCTGTGGACCTCGGAGCTCTTTGCCAAGGAGATGGGAAAGAAGAAGCCCTAGGGCTTGGAAGAAACTCAGAGCCAGAGCTGAAGCAAGGTCAAACAACCTTAGGCACAAGAAAATACACAAGTTTTACTCAAGCAATCTAGATGAGACTGCCATGGCCACGCTTATTTTAGCTTAAGAAAGGGTTAACTCTCTAATGCATAGATAAGCAGAGGCCATATACCCTCTCCAGAGCATTGCATCCCACCTCTTCTCAGCCAGGACAGGACAATCACTCCAAGCAGGAAGGAAAAAGGACGCATGGATCAGGAGTGAGGTGTCATCCTATCCAATGTGGGCACGCAGGCGTCCTCGCATGCAAGCATGCCCTGCCTGCAGCCTGCTAGCTGCATTTGCAAATGCTGGCAGATTTCTGCTAAAAAAAGAAAAAGAAAAAAAAATGGCAAAAGGAAAAGTGGCTGTGGGGAACGTTGCTATTTATCGGATTCCATTTCACGCCAGTGAACTGTAAAATTGTAACTAAAGCCTTCCTTCGTCCTTTGCAGATCTGTGGTATCTGTCTGTCTGTCTACGACTTATCCACGTGCGTGCAGTGTGGCTGCAGTAATGTGCATCCTGGAGGAACGAGATCACCTCTGCTCCTCGAGGATTACGCTCCGTCTCTTCCAGAAACTGCAATCCCTGCCCCAGGTTTATTAGCCAAACAGCAGGCATGGAGGCAAACCCTCACCTGTGCAATCGGCAGAGTGATTTTCCCAGCATTTACAGAGAGCAGGAAATTAGAAACGTGTAATAAAACCAGAAGACAGCTGAAGGTCTGTTCCAGTTCTCACCAAAATAATACATGAGGGGAAGACTTTTGTTTCAGTTCCTGTGGATTTTACCTGAGGAGAGATGAATGTTTCTTCCTTTAAGTCCTTGAGCTATAACATCATGTTTTTGGCTTGTGTTTCAGAAACGCACAGAAGCTCATATGTTTGTTCCTTTATCTTGTCCAAAGGAGACATGAATTTTATAGGTACCCGTCCTGAGGGGAGTGAATAAAAAGTGATGTTTTGTGCTTGCTGTGATTCCTAGATCTTGCCCAGCCATTTCTTCTGGATCAGCATCTCAGCAGCCCCATTCTCAGATCTTATTTATACTTTTGAAGACAGAAATAACTCACAAAAAAGGGGAGAAGAGTCAGCTAGGACCACAGGTCCAGTCCCACGCTGGGCAGAGACTTGTCTGTAACCCTGGGGCAAGTAATTTAGTCTCCAATCTATTTTATCCAATGTCTTTGGAAGGGCCATAAGCACCATCCACGATTTATTTCTCTTCATTGCTTATAAAGGGAGACTTGAGTGACTAAGGGCTGAATCTGGAGTGCACTTTTCCTATTTTCTTGCACTCATAGGAAGGGTTATCTCATGTCTGCAACTCACAGGAATATTGCAAAGCTCTGGGACTAGGGGAACTGCCTAGTGCTAATGGTGGATATTTAGAAAGGCATGAGCTGAATCCCTGGAAACATTTAGCTCAGACAGTTTGTTTTTCTTAAAAGATATGCAGTATTGCTGAGCTGGGGCTCAAAGCAGACATCTCCCCGAGGACTTCCGTGACCTGAGTTATGCAGATCACATTAGACAATCACGTTGGTCTCTTTTGGCCTTAAATTCTATGAATTTATAAGTAGTTGCCAAATAGTTTCAATGATAATTGTCAGCCTGTGCTGAAAAGAGCTTAGTTAAGCATACAGACCTTCTGTGGAGTGCAAACTTTTTTATTATTATTATTATTATTGCGATGAGGTTTCATCTTGCTCAGCTTTAAATGACATTTTATTCTATCAAGATTTAGATTTCAGAAGATAAGTTGCCTGACCTGGTGACCAGGCCCATCTCAGGACTGCTACTGTAATTGCCAAATTTGCAAGACAAGTAAGAACTGCCATTTTTAGATTAGCCGTAGAGAAAGTGAAGATAAAGTTTATCATCACCCTAAAAGTATTTTGTATTCTGCTGATGCATGAATGTTCCAGCAATTACTTGTGCTAGAGTCTCCTTTTCCACATTACTTATTTTTTCCTGAGGTTTTATATTGGAGCTTTGCAGACTCTTGACAGTGTAATTTTTTTAAGACAATACACAGAAAAATGACCATTCCGGCACCCTCAGAAGTTAGTGAGTGTGGATTTACTGCTGTTTTGAGGTGACTTGCAGATCCACAGCATCTGTGATATTTATAGCATGCAGAAAGAGGAGGATGTTAATGAGTGAATTATGAGGGATTTTAACACACTGAGATTAACTATTTGAATTCAAGTCCATTTGGACCAGGTAGCATGGCTTTCAAGAGACCCTCTCCTATTAATTTGGGCCAAGGGTTTGGAGAGACCCCCTGGAAAACAGTATTTGCATCAGAAAGGAAGGAGAATGCAAAAAGGTCCATTTCAACAAGGCTCAAAGAAAGAGTCCTTTGTCAAAAAGACAAATATGAAAAGATGTTCCCTGCACTGGTAGTAAGATTATTGTTGGTAATTCTTACTACTTGATTTGTGCTAGATTCCTAAATTTGACTTCAGAGTAATCCATTAAAATTAATCAAATTTATTTTTTGAATGAGAAATTAGGTCGATGCAATATTTTTTCCCCCAGGTTCTGTTTTCTGTGGAAATCATCTTGTCATAAAAGAATATGACGAATTAATTTTCCTATTGAGACTAATAGGTCTGATTTACTGATCTGATCTCAGTAAAATTCCAATTCAACTGAGAATTTACTCATAGTTTAATATAAGATCTTTTCTTTCCTTGATTTGCTTGTGTTTCTTCTTTTTTTTTTGTACAATTTGTCAAGCAGAAATTGATGTATCACTCTTCTGAAAAGGAATAGCATGGAGACTATTTAGTCCACCTAGGAACGGACAAAGTCCTTCTAATAAGATGTCATGACTGACATGAAATGGCAACTAAATAGAGATCTATATAGCTTTTAAAAATATTAACCTTTTGTTGACATTGCTATTTATCAGAGGTTCTATTCTTTTAATGGGGAGATGGATACAGACAAAAAAAATCCAGACATGAGGCCATCATCTACTTCATCATCACACAGATGGGAAGCAAATGCCCAGGGGTGTTTTTAGACATAAGGACTCACTGAGAAACCACTTTGACAGATAATTGAAATTAAAGCATGATTTGGAAGTTTGATATAGATGAACTTCCTTGATTGCTCAGAAATTGATGGACTTGATCAAATACCTAATGTCTACCCTTCTCTGCCTCCTGTTTCTGCTGTCACAGGAGTCAGATGTTTCATGAAAGGCGCAAGTATCCTTCAAAGGACAGAAATGGAATAAACTGCACCTATATTGTCTCTCTTTGATTTTTAACACCTAGGATTATGGTCTTAAGAAATGTAGTTAAGACCTCTTCTAGACTTCTAGGTTACTTTTGTTTTAAATTTTGTTTTAAATTATATATATATATGCTTGTTGTCTTAAGAAAAGCTCTGGGAAAAAAAAAAAAAAAAGAAGTCTTTTCTTGCAAATACATCTGCAGATGTTGTTATGTTCCTAACAAAAGCTTAAAGAGAAGTGGGAGGTAGATGCAAACCACCTTACTCATTATCCTGGTGAAACTGTCTCCTGCAGGGAACCTGGAAGGTCACTGCCGGTGCCCATTGCACTTAGAAACTTAGAAGTGCTGAGCTGATTCAGAGCAGCAATCATAATCTTTCCTCAAAAGACCTTTCCCTAGAAAAAAAGCTAAAGAACTAGGTGTTATGCTCAAGATATCTGCAGTGGCAGTTTAGCCAGGTGTAGTGGTTAGGCGCAGTGCTAGGATTTGTACAAGGAGCAAACCTAAAGCATTAAAGATGAGGGTCTGAGAGAGACCAGTCCTACACAGTAGATCATCATTTGGATATAAATCAATTTTTGGAAGCCCTTTGCAAGCCATTAATAAGCAGAAGACTTGGAAAGACAGTCTGCAGCCATGGAAGAGCATTGGCTCTTTTACAATACACTGCTGAAAGCCAACACAGCTTCATATTTCCAGAAGCAAGAAGGGTGAGGGCAATTAATTCTCTCCCTTCCTGAATTCAGGAAGCAAACAGAAGAAAACATTAGACTGAGAAATGCTCTTCAAAATGTCCAGCAAATGGGAGTAAATTAGAACAACATCCAGCGGTAGTTAAAGCACTCCCAGGCAAACAAAGCTGAATTCCCAGAGCATCCTTTAGCTCCTCGAGCTGCTGGCCATTGATAAGCTCAGGACAAAACCTGCAAACAATCAGCTGGGAAAGGAGAGGGACCAGAGAAAAAAAAAAAACATTTTTAACAGGCTGCTTTTCATTTCTGTCTCATCTGCTTCGCTTTCCCTAGGTCCCAGCAATCCCTGTTTCTTTGTCCATCAGGATGGGAAGCTCAAGTCTCTGCAGCTGTGCTGCAAGCAGCCACTGGCTCATCTCGTCATGCTGACCACCATCACACTGGTTTGGGTTGTAGAGTATCACACCAGCATCTCATCGCTGTGAAGTGTGGATGATGCCTTATTCCAGGGGGCACAGCGAAAGAGAGAGCACTAAGCTAATAAGGCTCAGTTGGGACAACAAGTGAGCTATTCCTCTCTATCAAAAACGCCTGACTGTGCCAGGGGCAGGGTTTAATAGCTCAACCACAGGAAGAAGCTAGGAAGGAGAGCAGATCTGATCATATGAAAGAGTTGGATCTATCAAACAGCACTCTAAACACTCTGCAGAATAACAGATCTAATTTTATCTACAGACAACTTAGGCAAAAGAAAATATCTATGCTCTCCTCTTCCCTGCTCCCCAGCAGGGAGGGGGTCCGTGTTTGTGAGAAGCATCAAGAGGAAAAGGAAGTGATTTCTAAATAGGTGTTTGGCCATATAAATAAACATCTTGGCAAGGAAAATGAGGAGAGCATAGGTATGTAGGCTATATTAAATGTAAAGAGTCCATCCTTGTCTCCTGAAGTTGTGAGCAACAGTTTGCTGGAAATGGAGAGCACATCAGCATTTTCTGTCTCTCTTTTGAAGCTCTTTTCTAGACATTCATCACCATCCCTTGTTAGAGGAAAGTTTTTGGATTGGAGGCATCTTCTGTCTAGTCTGGTGGAACTAGGCACTTGGTGCTGAGTTCATTTCCATGCCACCAAAAGAGGAAAGAAAACCACCTCAGCACCACTTTCTAGGGATATAAATCTGCAGAAAGATGTAATGAATGATGGGGGATGATGAGAGGGACGACAAAAGGAACAACATTGAAGACTGGTATGGAGGAAGACATGTTCAAGAGGATCTCAGGAAGGGCAAACCTCTACTACCCAGTAACACAGTAGATCTACTTTTTCTTTGTCATTGTTACGAGACACTCTGTTTCCATTTGCCAAATTCTGCTTTTACCTAAGGAATCCACCAGAAAAAAAAAAAAAAGTGCTGTGATGGTTCCAACTAACCCAAACTTTTTTCTCCAACCTGATGACTTGTTAGTTTAATCCTTTGTAGAGGTTAAAAATCTAGATTGAGAGGGAAACTATTTGAGACAGGGGTAGAGGAGTTGTTCTACTCTTTTTCTTCTTTTTTTTTTCTTTAAACTTTAAGGAAAGGCAAAATATTGCAAATGTGATATTTGTCTAGGAAGGGTTCCAGCATGAGGAATCACTGCCCTTCCTCTTAATTTTAAAAGACCGGTCTATTTAAGGCTCAGAAGCATATGTTGCTCCCCACTTAAATTTCATCCCTTTTGTTGCCTGGCTGCAAACGAGAGGATGCCACTTTTCTTCATCTGGCTCCAAATCATCATGTTGCTAGATTGTACATCACGGATTATTCACTAAATCTCGGTTATGTGATGATGTGACATTCCAACAGAACTCCCTGCCAGTACTGTGTGAAAATATTCTCAACTGATCCTACTGTCAGAGGCATTCATTTACATTGAAATTGCTACTGCCTTTGAAAACAGAAAATATATCTCCACAATGCAAATATATATATATTTATAGATACCAAAATAAATTTCTACCTGCTCTCCTCCCTCCTCTTTGCATTGTCTCTTACCTCCTTTAAACAAGCACCCATCTTCTAGATCAGGTATATTATATGTTGGGTCTTACTAGACTGAAAAAAATGCCATACTTTGGTGAGGACTATAAGAGACCCATTCTCTTTGTTCATTAAACCTCCAAAATAACAATTATATTTTCTTTGTCCTTTATATCTCTGTACTGACAATAAGATCCTCTGCACAAAGTCCTACTTCCTTTGCTCAG
>JAVCKT010021278.1:0-10133 GCA_032273925.1 Rhynchotus rufescens
GTGGCACAACAACTTTAACAGCTATGGGAGAAGTTTCTTTTTATTATCTTTTGCCACCAAAAATTAAAACAAATGATCTTATTATACCTGTCACAAGAAAAATGATACTGACAGCATTGACTACAGCGTACTGTTAAGATTTAAAGTGACATTTTCAAAATCAAAATTGTTGGTACTTCTTTTAGTTGAACTTTTTAAATTAAATAGAATCTATTAAAAATTTCAAAAAAATGTAGACAAAAAAAATGTATGAAATTCATTATTTATGACAAAATTTCTTAAGTTAGTATTAAGATTTAACATTGTCACCCAAACACTGATAGGGACACTGAGTCGCACGAAATATACATGAACATATAAAGAACAGGAATGCCACAATAAAAATTAAATCAATCTCGGTTTATCACTGAGTTTCATGCACACGTGAGAGGCACAGAGAGAAACAATGCTGAGTTTCAATGCTGAGTTTGACACTACAACAGTGTTGGCACTGTCAAAGTCAGTGATCGAGCTGTTCTGCCCGTGGCAGTGCACTGCCCAGGTAAGAGCAGCAGCATTTGTAAAGGTGTGCTCAGAACCAAATTAAAAACCGCTTTTTTTCTTCTGAAAACTGAAGTGTCAGTAGATGAGCAATCATATTTAGCAGCAACAAAACACCCTTTTGCTAATGCAATGTATTACAACAGTGTAATTAATTGTTTCTTTTTTAAAATAATACTGACTGCTGATATGCTCTCTCCTAGTGCTTTTAAAAGCCTGTCTGCGTTTTATGGCAAGAACTCCTGATGTTTAGAAACACCCAAAGAAGTTCTGCTAACTTCTGACAAAACGAGCATTTCACCTGGCTTTGCTTATTGCTTCCTGCTGGATGGGTGCAAAAATGGACTTTGCCACCCATGGAGATGACGTCTGTATTAGCACCTCCATTTTATATTTTTATTTTAAACTATTCTTACTCTGCAAAGATGTCTATGGCATATTTAACTTTCTCCTCCTCTACAACTGATCATCTGTAACACCAACGGCACTGGCTACTCTTCTATAAAGAATATAACCAAATGCATTCAATTCATTTTCATCCATTTCTCATTGTTTCCAAAATGAAAAATACTGTATTCTGCTATTCTCTCACTCTTTGGATTCCCCAAAATTACCAATATGAAAATTCAGGAAATCCTTATGTCTGCCATAATATATGACTCAAACACAATCCATACAGAATATAGGTTTGTACTCCTTATATACAGGATATGCTGACACCAGCTTATACTTCTCAGGAGCACTCTTGCAACTGTAGCGCCAGCGCCATCTCAACACCAACTGAAGTTAATTGTATGAACAACTAACAAATAGACTCTTCTTTGAAACTCAAACCTTATAAATCTGTGGGTAAAAAGATGTGAAATCTGTTGATGACACTTGGAGAAGAAAGTAACTTGAATATTTGTATTTATAAATCTAAAAAGATCACTTAAAAACACCAAAACACCAGCACTTCAAATGAAATTGTAAACGTTTCAGCATTGGTACTTCTCATATCAAATTACTCAAGCAAAACATTGCCACCTAACATTATCAGGCATCCTTACAAAAATACAAGCAGACTAACTTACTAGCATCAGCAGCAACCTGCTGCTCTGTACCTAATCATTTACTATGCTGCTCTGCTACCTAACTGCTGCTCCGTACCTAACCACACATAATGTCAAGAGGAAAAACAGAAATCCCAGAACTCCCGTTTACCTGTTGCATTATTTCTCTTGCAAAGCGTCCTTATATTTCTTTCTTCCAAATTAGCAGCACTTGAACTCAGAGAATCTTCTTGTCTAGGCTTTAAAACAAGAGGTTTGTTTGTGAGGCTGTTTGTTAACACCTTCCAAAGAGCAGAACTACATGCAAAAGTACTGCTGGCACAGCACAACGTGCCAAACAAGTTAAATTCAAATTACCTTAGGCACCTCAAATGGGACAGCCTGACCATTTTTCTCAAGTATATTAGCCATTAAGATTAATGTTTTCTCCCGAGGAACAACGTTTTCTTCTTGAATTTTAGTCCAAATAGCTTCAGCCCTTCCCCAGTCACCATTGTTGTCTGAAAGAGATTCAAGTCTTCAAACCAAAGCACATTTGCAGTATATGCACTTACCCAGAGAGATTCAGAAACAGTATCTTTACTAAATACTTCATCAATTAATCATGCAGTTCTTTTTCATATGTGAATCCATTTGAAATGTTCCCTTTTCATTGTTAACATATAGAAAATATCAAAAGACGCAGATGCATAAAGAAAAACCAACTGCGCAATTTTTCCAAGTAAACAGGAATTTCTCTAAAATATTGCAATTTTCCTCCAATCTCAAAAACATAACAAAGTTACTATCAGACTCAGGCCAAATCATCAGATCTCAACAAGATCAACAATTCATGCAAAGCTGTACAAAACTGCAAACAAAAGAGCTGGATGTCCTAGGAAAGAAAAAGCCTCCCTCATATTAAACTTGCTCACTTCAGCTTTGTAGGAAATGGATGATAGAGATTACTTTTTTTTTTATGGACAGATTATTATGGCAGTTTAAAGAGAGACAGAGAAGGGATTCGGGTTTTTCCTGTGTTTGTCCCATTATTTGGCACTCAGGATGCCAGATCTAGAGTACTGTGCCCAGTTTGGGGTTTGACAAACCAGATGCTGCCAGCTCAGCCAAACTGAGCCATCAAAATACTTCAGAAGTTTTCAAGCAAATAGAGTAAAAGTTGAGGGAGATGCATTTTGTACGACTTAGAAAGAACATGCTAACAGAGAATTCAATTTCCTTCAACCTCCTTTCTTTACAATCAATGACTATAAAGAAAACTGAGTCGGACTCTTCTTGGGGATGCACAGCAAAGGACAAGAAGTCCAGTTAAAAAATCTACCTAGGGAATTTCTGAGGCTGGTCTAACTCTGGAATGGGTCATTCAGGGAGGTCGTCAAACTTTGCCCCTTGGACGGGCTCAAAATTTGGCTAGACAAGGCTATGATCTCATCTATCTTTCAAGTTGTTCTAGCTCAAAACTTGGGTTTAGCCTAGATAAACTTCTGAGGTTCTCTCCAACACAATTTTTTATGTGATTCTACCTAAAAGAATGTTTTGTTTTTACCACTTTTGATCACAGCTTGGACTCACTGTAGATTTTTATTTCATTATACTTAAAATAGATCTAAAGTTCTGGCTGAGGCGCACGCTGACAACTCTTACACACTTCTGCACGGGGCAGCTTTGACAGATGATCTAAAATGGTTGAAAGCAGGAGTGTGCATGGTTTTTGTCTTTCATGGTGACAGAAAGCCACAAACGTTTTCCACCTCTTTGAGTAGATGAAATTGGTTGTGTCTTTTCTTGCTGACTGAAGAATTTGTGTGACAGGATTTGATAAACTGTATCTTCTTAGATTCTCTCCCCAGCAGACAGACTGTCAGACTGAGTCACTGCTGGAGGGGAACGGGCTGCTTGGGAAGAGATAGGAGGACTCCCTCCTGTTGAGACAAGATTGTTTTTCAGGCCCAGTTACTTTATGATGGAAAACCAGTATGTGGAAAACCAGAATTGGGTGATGCTACAGTTTGGTTTTTAAACTTTGTTAGGCTGCTCAAAAAATAAGAAGTTCTCACAGGATCCCTAGCCTTCTCTCTTCTGCCTTTTTTTTTTTTTTTTGGAAACATTAATCTCTTCTGTTTGTGATAAATCCAAGGGGAAAACCCTTCTTGATATACGAAAACAGAGCCTCTAATAGTATTAATCTAGAAAAATGACATTCTAGTTTCATTAACCAAGAATATACATAAGGAAAAGTCTGAAGTTCTTTCAAACTCTGATGTGATTTTTTCCTTGAACAAATAAATCAAATTACTAATTCTTTTCCTACATTTCATGTAATCATTCTGAAGTTCACAGCAATCTAACACTAGTTTGTTATGATGTACGATACGGTGAAACACACTGAAAAACAGGAAAAAAAGCTTTCAGTCAAAAAAAAATTTTCTCTGGTTTTGGTCACAAATAACATCCAAGTTAGGCGGTAGTTGGTTAGGTAAATAGAAAAAAAATCACCTTTCAAAATCATCTAATTACAGCATGTTCCAAATTGAAACAAATACAAACAAATCAAATTAGAACATGACATGGTATGAAAGACTTGTACTATGTAAGTCCTGTGATGCTGCTGTGTTGAGGTCTGCAGATACAGAACTTGGCTCAGAACATTCCCACCTAAGAAGCATCAAAATGTGTCCACACCAATTCCACATCAGGTGGTCTCTTCTCCAATTCAGGGTTATTTCCAATTTCCCGCCATAACAAAACAAACCAAATCCACGTGGACCACAACAAGATGAGGTGCCAACTTACCACACAACTGAAGGAGATAGTAGTACATTTCATCTCTATCACACTCAAACAGATTTTGAGTTAATTCTACCAAGTTTTCCAAAACCTCCATCTTTGAAAAGAAACAAGAAAGAATATTTGCAAAACTCAGTCAACACAATTATCTCTCTAGTTACCCACACTTATACGCATACACACATGCATGAACTTATATGTGTACATTCAAGTAATATAATATTTATTTTTAAATATGCATCGGTGTTTACAAATAAGTTCACAATAGCGTGCCACATGTCCTTTCACAAACAAAAACAACCAAAAGTTTTTCTTGGAATATAGTTCCAATTATAAAGGAGACACGAGGAGTCATGTACCTGATTAGATGAGATGCACTTCTTAGCAAACCACTGCAACCTCCCCGAGTGTGCTCTCAAGCCTGGAGTCTGCAAAATAACATTTCCAGAAGAAAATGAAACACAAACTTCAATTAGAACATTCTCAGTAAATTGTTTGCAGTCAAAACGACAGTACACATTTTTCTTTAATATAAATGAGACTGTAAGTTCATAAACCACCAAGTTCCACTTATGAAAAACTTAAAATTGTGACTATACTTTATTCAAGACACTATTGGAACATTGTTTGCTACAATAAAAAGTCTTGGTTTAAAAAGTTTCAGATAAAAACTAATTTATCCCACTATTGCAGTAGCAGAATATTTCTATTACCCATGGAAACCATATCTAACACTCATGGTAAAGAATTATACCAACTGTTTGAAAACTGTCTTCAGAAGGCAAGGTTTGTATGCAAGAAAACTCAGTAATTGAAAAAAACCTGCCTCACATCTTAATAGCAAGACCAGCATTTTGTACTGTGCTAACGTTAGTAGTTCTCTTGCAGGTTTGAAGCTCTAAAAACACTATTATTTTTTGATTTCTTACTATTCTTCAGTAAGAAAAGGAATATTAAGTTACAGAGCAGTAACTGCACTGTAGCCTATTGCTACTGCTAAGTGCACTAACTGCAAAGTTAGTTCCAGAGAAGGGCAGAGGCTTCCTCTGAGCATATCCACAAAGAAAATGACTTAATAGGCTCATATGTTAATATGCACACATATTACATAGAGCATATGTTATAATGCTGTAGATGTCTGTCATTAACCTTCCCTGGTTAGATGAGCCTTTGCTTATCCATTCCTTTGGAACTAGAGCCACACAATACATATTCTCCGAAAAGTTTCAAGTCTTTGAAGCTTCACCTTGTATGAGAGACCATCACAAATACATCAGTCTACCCACTCTCAACAGCAACATACCTTAAAGTAAGTTTAAGAAAATTTAAAATTCTTAAAGAAAAATATCACAGGTATTCTACTGCCTAAGTCAACAGCATTTTTAAAAATTACAGAGACACAGTTGTGTGCAAACCTTTTCCCTCACTTTCATACAGCATTCAAATTTACTTTCTTTCTCTGTTCCTGTCTTTTTTCAGCACCTGGATCACTCATGGAGGAGAGGACTCTGCTTTCAGCTCAGGGGTCTACATTCACATTAATGCAGCAAAAAGTGATGCCAAGAAAACACCAGCTCATCCTGCTCCAGAAGCAGGCTACTCCTCTGACTCTTGAAGGGCTTTAGCTGTTCAGACAGAAACCTCTTCTGTCATAAAGTTAGGTGCAATTTCTACAATTCAAACATTAATTTTGAAAAGAAGAAGAAAAAAAAGCAGTTTGAACAAAAGCTGTGAAAATACTGAATCTCTGTTCCAAAACAGTGCAAATAATTACCATTGAAGAACTAATGTATCTTCTGGCTCTTTGACATAAACGAATAATATACTTTTCCCTGTCATCTCCTCAAACACCTGAATTTGTAAAAGCGTAATTTTGTAAATCTTCTGTAATTACCAATTAGCTCTTCCTGAGATAATTCAACTTACACCAGGAAACCAGCACGTAAAGATTGAGTTCAAAATGCTTAAGTTAGAGATGGAGGAGACCAAGTTCTGTCAAGTAAATATCAGGGCCTATCATCGTCACCGTCAGTCATCCAAACCAGTTTATGCAGTCATGGAAAGGAGTTTGAAACAAAGCAAACAAACAAGTTCCCCCTCAAACCCCAGGACATAAATCCCCCAACCCAGGATCTTAACTTGAATTTCACTCTACTGGAAAAATAGTTGTCAAACTAGGGGTTATAGAAAAATACTGGCTTCTCAGGTATTCAAAATTGGCATAAAATTAAACCTATATGGCAAAACAAATAAACAAACCAACATCTGCCAAGTAAAATTGTGTTTATCTCCGTTGTTCAGGTTTATAGGTAACTGTTCAGTGCTTTTTAAGATCTACTGAGCCATTACGTATATAATATGCTGAAAATGAAGTCAAGAATTAACATCTTACACAACAGGCTCTTGAAAATGAAAAAGAAAATAGTATGTTGCCTGCATTTGTAGCTAATCCTCTTTGGGACATGGCAAAATTCACATGCGGAATTCACTTACAACTTCCAATATCATCGCTGATCCGAATGCCAATGAACTCCACAGCTCCAAAGCTACAAACTTTTTATAGTAAATCCTTTCCTGTTCAGAAATGATTGATGCGTCTGTCACTACACGGACAGCTGAGTTATACAACAGATATCCTTGTGTTTCATTTTGAAATTGAGAAGTATTTTCACATACTGCAGGTCTCAATCATCAAAAGAACATCTAGGTCAGATTAACTAAATCTCCCGAGCTTGCCTGATAGTCCATATTTGTAGCTTATCCCTTACCATCTTAGGGAATTTTAAACATTGCATTTAGCAGGAAGCTGACTTTCTACAATATAGCAGGCTAAAAGAGAGAACAAAAAACGCAAGGACTACAGAAAATTATGGTAAAAACTTGTTACTCTAATTACTCTTCCCAATTCTTATTTAAAATACTGCTCTTATCTATTTCAATAGAGCTGTATTTTTGAGTTTATGAATATTTTTATTATATTTTGTCTTTTTCTGCATTTTAAAGAAATTCACTACTTTACAGTATAAAACTACTGAGAGTCTCAAACAGATCATACAGTGTTTAAACTAAACCTGCATTTTTTTCCCCTTAATTTTCTGGGAATATAAAGCAGCTGCACGGTACCAGACCAAAGGTTCACGTAGCTTTCTCTCCTTCTCCTAACAGTGACCCAAAGCAGATGTCTACAGGAGAACCCCAAATGAAGGCAACTCCGTGCCTTGCTTCCCCCTTGCAATCCCGTGCTCTTCCATTTCCCAGCTATTTGTGGTTCAGGGGCTCACACTGTTTCTAACAAAAGATTCCTCTCCCTTGTTTTCTGCTCTCCTTGTTCCTGAGTTTTTCTGGTTGCCTGTGGAACCCACAACCCTTTAGGCAAAGCCTTCCACTCCTCAATACTCTGGATTAAATCAAATTCCCACTGAAAACAGCCAATGGGTTCTCACCTTTTCCAGAAAAGGTCATTCCAGCTGGGCCATTGAAGGGCTCACCAGAAATTCTCTTCTGCACTAACACTTCTATTCAAGATCTTTTCTACATTACTCAGTTGAAAGAAACAGACTACGCAGTGAAATACTGGCCTGTCAAAAAGAATTCTATTCAATGGTTTTCCAGATATCTAAATACTATCACAGAAACAATTAAGTTTTTTTTTTCTCCTAACATTGGTGTTCTGTTATCACTACAGCTAGTGCATCAGTTCATCAAGCAGTTTGCAGAAGAAATTTAGAGAAAATATTTTAATTCTCTCCAGTCTCTTAAAGCAGAGGGACTTCCAGAAAATCAAATGTTGAGAGTGCTCCCAGGATGGGGACACTTCTGCTATAGCTGGCTTTGGAGGCACAATTATTTGGAAGCCAGATTTGTTTTTTTCTCTCTCCCAAAGACCATTTTTTTTTTTGACATACATATGGGAATGTGATAATGATTACTGTGTTGTTTTTACCATCCAGCATTGCGCCTCCACAAAACTACTGCTTCTGATTTTTGGCTCAATCCCAACTGGTCGGCAAAATAAGCGGTACACACTCTAGTCACCTCCCTGACAATTTATTCTAGTCTTTTACAGTGATGGATAACATAGTAATTCATGTTTAGTCTTTTATTTTCTTTCCAACAAACTCCATATAACTCCCTTTTAAGGGAAATAGTTCTACTCAACTAAGAATATTCAAAAGAAACAACCTAATTTTACAAACTCCATCAGCAAGGCACTTTCTGACAGCATTTTTTGGACAGACAAATCCATTCATCTCTCTCTTTGCAGCTGAATAATCCAGTAATAGTAAGAGACAGCTAATGCTGCTAAGGAAGAAGGAAGTTTCACAGTGAGTCACATCACAGCCGGCACAGACTTATGTTCCCAGGACCAGAACCAGCTACCGAGAGCTAAATGCCAAAGCAAAGCCTTGCAAGGAAACTTGTTCCTCTTCCAAACAGCCAGCCTTAAATAGACAGCTATAAGAACGGATGTATGTCATTCCTAACAGCTCTCTTCAACATGAGCATCCCTGAAAATAACAGGGGATGGCAAGTTCTTAATTTAAATTTTTTTTTCCTTGATTCCACTGAAGTTTCTATAATATCTCATAAATTCCACAAAGTTTCAGTGAAGCTAGAAATGTGTGCACAGCAACACATTTGAACAAAGTTCATTTTCCATGGAATGCTAATAACTTAACATTTGCTTAACTCTATGCTACCACTTGGCCAAATTCCTCACTTTCACAAATCAGCAAATAAACAGGAAAAGGCTTTAAAACATCAGCCTTACTGATGACAGGCGAGTCTGATGACTTTTTATGAATCTTTGGAGTACTCCAAATCTAACAAGACTGCTGAAAGAAATTATCAAGTACAATACTACTCTACAAATTCATTAAAGAGTAAGAGAAATAACTGAGCTTAAAGAAAAGATGAAGTTAAAAATACGCAAAAACCCTGTTCAAAAAATAGAATTCATGAAGGTTGTTTAAGGCTCCAAAATGTGTTCTTGGTATTCCAATGCGGATTTATGTTTTAGGTTGTATGATGAAACCTAAAAGCATTATAAGCTCAGCATTACCTTCTCTCTCATGAAAATTCCCTGGAGGTAAGAAAGGATGGATAGCTCTTACCATGACCCCATCTTCCACACACATTATCCCTCTCTTCTGAAAAAAGTTGTTCAATAGTCATCTCCCTTGGTTTTTCTATCAGGAGCAAAGACTTAAAATTCACTAAAAATCACTTGAAACAAATTAATCTACTTTAAAACAAACAATCCTCTCCTGTCCTCCCTCCAAAAAATCCCCCCAAGAACTTCTAAACAACCTGCACTAACCCAACACACACATATTTACCTAATGCACACGTGCATGCCTGAACCAAACCAAAATACAATAGCTGTATCAGAGTCCAGTTTCATGGGGAGAAGTAATACTTTTATTAGACTAATGGGACTCACTAATAAGAAAAAAATAATCTTTTCTTGTAATTATAGGGCTTGTGTGCCTAAAAGCTTTTCATCCCTTCCCCTCCTTCCCAGCTGTATACAGTTACTATAATAAAAGCTATTACATCTCTGTATAAACTACTCCTCAGTCTCAGACCCCCGTATCTATAGCTACCTTTCTATTACAATTTGCATTAAGCTTTCAGAACCATTTAAATTTTGTTCTAATCATCTCTCCTCTCAACTGCGCCAAAAACTCTTTGTAGCTCAATCATTAAACCACACATTAAAAATCTAAATCCTGCTGCTCCAAATCAAGAAAG
>JAVCKT010021278.1:19176-31565 GCA_032273925.1 Rhynchotus rufescens
ACAAAAAAAAAAAAAAAAAAAAAAAAAAAAAAAAAAAAAAAAAAAGCAAATGCAACTTTTAACACTGTAAATGATGTAACAAACAAAACTAAGTCTTCTAGTGCAGATCTTTCCTGAAAGGACTCCAAGCCAGTCAAAAACAAGAGGACAATTCAAACAGTGGCAATATGTGAAGTTATTCTTTGAAAAAGAAGACTTAAATGAATCACACTAAGAAGCCACATACAAGCTTTAATAAGGAGCCATAATTCAGTAAGATTTCATTTTACATTTCAGAAGTCTTAGTAAAGTAGGGTCAAATTAGGCAAGGAAAAAAGAAAAAGACCCACTGAATAGCAGCAGTTAAAAGGACATTTAAAAAAAAAAAACAAACAGCGCTTGAAATGATGATTTTGAATTCCTGAAGCAAGCTTATTATTGATCAACTCAACCCCAAATTAAAATATTACTGTTTGAATGAGCCAAATCCAAAAGTCTCACCCTCATGTCCTATTTTCTTCTGCATGACAAATTTTGCTTTTCCAAAGAATATCTAGACTACTATAAACTACTATCTTCATCTAGAATAACATTTCAAAATTAAGAGTAAATCATAGAAGAATTAATTTTATTCAATTATACTAGTTTTCTGAAAAATGAGCTTAAGATGATGGATTTCTACCTTATCCCCCTTACTGAGCCCTGTTTACAGTGCATCTTCTGGCACCCCACGGAGTCATTTGAATTTTTGTCATTTGGGGTGAAGACTAAATTACAGGTTAATTTCAAAACTGCAAGTAGATGTTGCAGGCTAGATTACTGTCATAAAAGAGAAATACTATGGTAGTTACCATAGACAGTTATAAAGCTTTAGATAATCAGTATTTTTCTCCTGCTTTAGATGCAAGTTTAGTTAATACCTTAAAAAACAGTTTTACAGAAAACTACTCAATTTCTAGCAAGGTACAACAACATTTACACATTCAAATTAAAGTTTTCAGCGATAAATTTAGCTTTTGAGATTGATGCTCAAACTGCCATAGTATTGTCTCAGCTGTATTCCTAAAGGATTAAAGTGACTGTTTTTAGGTCAAAGCTATCAATAAATGAATAAATAATTGTCATGTCAATCCAGCAGGAATATTAAGAGTTTTCTAGACTCTAAATGTATATTTCTGAAGGCATTAATACTGTATGCACAGGGAAAAAAAAGTCTGCAAAGGACTGATATAACAAAAAATAGAAATAATGTTTTTATTACTGGTACCTACTGCTCAAAGGCTCATGAATAGGTGTACATTTAAGAAGGTCAGTATATTATGCACTGATTTACTAGACATCTTTGAATCTACAGAAGTCTGATACACTTGTTCAGCTGTGGTCAGACAACTAAACATCCATTCAACAGTTTACCAGAGAACAGCATTTATAAAACAGATGAATTATAAAATAGGCAACGAACACCTAGAAACCCATAAAGAGGATAGAAGTTCAGTCTTTAACATGAGATTGTGTTTGTTATTATTAAAAAGATAAAAAGTTTGAGTAAATCTTTTCAATTCAGGTATAAACTACAGGATATCTTAATCAGTTTTGTGAGAAGTTTTTACAATCCTGTTAGATAACGATAATGATAATGAATTTGCTGTGGGTTTCAAATTTCAAGTATAGATAAAATTTCAGTATGTTTCATGTTATTAGTCATGAACTTCAATAAAAAGACAAGAAAGAATTTCAAAAGTTTGAAAAAAAATAAAAATATTTCAAGATAATGAAAAGTGATATATTTCATAATTTTCATCAATCTTCTGTCAGATGCTCTCTTTTCTCCCCAGAGTATAACTAACTAGATTAAATGCTTGATCCAGAATTACTGTTTAATCAACATGGATCAAGTCACAAAAGAAATCAAAGTCCTAATACAATTAGAGCCATGCCAGAAAACCTGGCTTCCAACGGCAGTCTGTACAGAACAGTATTTAAAACACAAAGACATAAGATTCATGCTACACTTTGAGCAGACTAGGTACTACTGGAGTTTTCTCCAAGTCACTCAGAATCTCTTCAGGATTAGTACCTGTTACACTTCAATATTTTACATATTTTTAGATGAGCATGTTTCAATGTGTGTATGTGTATGTGTGTGTGTGTGTGTGTGTGTGGGGGGGGGTCGGAAACAATGCACTATTATTTTCTAATGACAGGAGCAGCTTCAGTCATCACTTTATTATGTTTGATCCCCACCTGAAGCAGGAATGAGTCCTAATTTGGCTTAATTTCCCAACCCAAGAGGCACTATGATTAAGGCGGCGGGAGTTTTCCGATATGCCTTCTGCCCAGGACGCCCATGAAGCCCTGGCTACCGTGGGCACGACGGTGCCCCGGATTTGCAGAGGCAGTTTTCCCCACATGCAGTAAAAGCCACCTCAACCTCCAAAATCACCGAGCCGCCCGGTGCCGGTGGGACACGCTCCATAGGGAGCCCGGATTTAACGCCCATGGATGCGGCCTAGCCCGGCGGTCGCCGCAAGGCCCTGCCCTCCTGCCTCACGAGCGTCGCGCTAAGTCTAACCCTTTTAATAGCAATAAACAACTTTCCCAACCAGAGAGGCTGCCTGATAAGAAAGAAGACTCCAAATATTGATTTTAATTGGAATGAAGTGCTGCGACATTATGCATAAAGCTTTAGTGAAGTGGCAATTTACCTGAGGGGTTTACTGATTGAAAAGCTCTCAAACCTGAAATCACTGGAGAGGTGGAAAGGGAAAAGGGACCCTCTGGGGTGGGGGTGGCGGGCAGCCTGGTACAACACATTCCCCTCTGCAAATCCGAAGCAGATGTTAGTGTGGAGGGAAATCAATTCAGCAAGGTGCAATCAGCTCCGCAAAAATTATTTTGTTCAAAGAGAACGGGCTCCTGAAAGAGCTAAATGTTTTTCTGTTCATTTGCTGTACTAAGGAATCTTCAAGGAGACTGGTGTTGCAATTACAACTAATCCTCCCCAAAAAATTAACTGTGTTGAAGGCTTTGTAATTTCCCTAGGTACAATTTAGCTGTCACTTACTTTAAAATTTACTCAAACATGCGTTCCGAACAGCACTAACTTCACATGTCAAGTGCTTTCCAGCCAATTGAGTCTAAACTGGAAGTCGGTGTTAAACAACTGAATGATTAGACAAGATAGCTCATTTCCCTGCTCTTTTGTTCAGAATAAAATGCCACATTTACATTATCAGACTCAACAGGATTTTCTGACAGAGGGAGAAAAAAACCCAGCGAACACTGTCCGTACGAAGCACATGAAGCCTGTCATTTACCAATCATCCTTCAAAAAGCAATAGCCATGAATGTAACTTAATTACGACCCAATGATCCTTGACGAAAAATCATCTTATCACTGTCCTGTCCCCATAGGGCAAATGAGACACTTTTGTCCTTTGGCACCGATGATGCTAAATTCCTAACTGCAATAGCGGAGTAAGAGAGCCGAATATCCTTAATTTTGCTGCAGCATTTAGAGAGTTTTAATGCAAATATTTGAAATAAAGCTGCTAAAAGTTCAAAAAAAACCTGTCGCTGCTACACATCCGGTTTTCCCAAAGTAGTCACCTGATTTTAAAAGCGGAACATTTTTAAAACAAACTTAAAAATCCATCAACTTTTACATGTTACAGAACCATTTCAAATAAAATCACCTATGACTAACCCTGTGAAACCAAGACAAGGGAAACTGTCAAGACACGACATTCACACACTGGGGACTATATGAGAAACTTAATAAATGTGGGTTTACATAAAATTAATTGCAAACCAGCACATGGTGCTTTCATGTACAACACAGTATTAAAATGCATTGATTCTTTTTAAATTAATACAATCTGGTTATATTCTATGGAGCATTTAAATATTAACTGACTTGAGCTACAGAGTGTTTTATTCCCACTATCTGCATTGTTTTCATGATTAGTTTTCCTGCAAGTTTCCTTCTCTCTGCTAAGAGCACTTTCTGATACAGAGAGTGTGTAAATTGCAAATGTGAAGTTGCTGCTGTCTTTAACCGCAGAGATTATATAATATAACAGGGAAAGCAGAATGAAGCTGGTATCAATTAAAAGTTAGGAATTGGATCAAGTTTTAAAAATGTATTTTCAAGTACGTGTTTCTTCTGGTTTGTTAATCTGCTTGTATTTAAGTGGATTTTTCTTAAGAGTTTAAAGAGAAGGCAAAGACAAAACCCACCACCCTTAAAACCAACAGAGTACTCATCTGGTGAAGGTACCAGAGCTTCTCCCGTGACCAGCATTGGAAGAATCAGTTCAAAGCTAAGATAACACACAGGTTCTTCATATTCTGGCTGCTTTGTAAAAGCTTACTCCAAGTTAAGTCTCCTTAATGAAGGTTTTTTTTGTCACACTATCCAAGGCAAGTCTATCACCAAAAATGATAAATCAAGATTTCACACGTGCACCGCTTTATCATCTATATTTATTCTGTAATTTCACCATTTCTTGAAAAATTGGTTCAGACTCATGAATAAAAGATCATGCAATTCAGGGCAGCTGATTTTTTCTTGCAAGTAAATTTAAGGAAACAGATCAGTGAGAGTCATTTCTTTACTTATTTAAGTTAAATATTTCTCAAAACATCAAAAGCAAAATATCCTCTCTACTAGAATACTAAGACTTCATCATCTTCTGTCAACTGACTTTGTTCTGTGTTTTATGGCAAGCTGTTACTTTTAACATGTACTGGAATTTCTAACTCCTTCCAACTGAGACAACAGGGGTGCCCATCAGTATTTTAGACCTATGTCTGCAGAAGTGTTCAAAAAGCAATCAGAGAACCCCTTACAAGCTATTTAGATGTTAAATTTGAAATAAATTCAGAAAACAAAGCACTGGCGTAACCGCTTCTGTGAAACATGAAAAAAAAAAAAAAAAACAAAAAAAAACCACCAAAACACCCCAACTTTTCAAGCTGATTTCAGAGGCAAGCTTTCAGACCTGCAGCTAAATGACAACATTTTCACATGGCTCTTAAACTGCAGGATGGCAAATAGGAGACTGCTACTGCTGGAAGAAAAGGCTAACACTTATTTCAGTCAGTCAACTTTCCAAAACTTATGTTCTGTGACAGAAAAATCAGTGAAATTCAGTTGTTTCTCCCTAGGAAACTGTGTGAAAAAACCTTTTCCCTTCTGTTCTGCCCAATGGTAGAGAGAAAGCAGGGTCTTTCTATCCATAAGAAGGGGAAAAAACACATGAAATGGAATTACTTCATATTGTACCTGTATATAATGATGGATACAAGCAATTATATAGGTGAGTTTCACTGACTTATAGTCAGTTACAAAGCACAGAATTAATTCCTCTAAAAAGTCTAGTCTCACCAAGTGTTTTTTTTTCCTTTAAGTTTTCGCAAATTTTATAAAGTTAGAATTACATGGAATCAGCACTCCTTATTGTTTGCCTTGCCATCCTTAACGATTGCATTTTTCTTTACATCATCATATACCACTTCTCAAGCGAGACAAATCCAGTACTACCATGTGCGACTCTGCATGTCAATGCGCATAAACCAATTACAGAAAACGCAACCGCTTTTACTACATGTTACCAAGCATAATATCAGATATTTTTCTGGCACATTGGTTACATATGACTGCATTTAAATTACTTCCCTAAACATCTGTCTCATCTTGTGATGTACCCAAGGCAGTGCAGCTGACAGAGGTGCACGTTACAGAGCTATAACCATGGACCAATTCATTAGAAGTCTATCTTTAAAAAAGAATTCGCAGGCAGCCAGCAGGAGCTTGTGACACTGTGACCAACTTTCTGAATATAGAAAATTTAGACCTTGTATGGACTGAGCATTGAGAAGAATTAAAAATCTAGATCTTTGTGTGTTGCTGATAGAGAAACGCTAACATGCACCTTTGAGGCTGACTGACAAATAGGATACTATGAAAAGTTCACTAATTTCATAGATATTGTATTTGAAATTAAGCCGAGGAACCACATTTGAAACACATGAAGGAAACTGGAAGAAGACTGATTATTCATATCAGCTTTAAAAAATTAAAATCCAAAGGCTTCAGAAGTGCAGAAAAGGTTGTGCATATGGTGGAGAAAACAAAAAGGGGTTCTTGCCTTGGTTGCAACAAAAAGCATTGCTTAGATCCTATATTCTTTAATTCAAATATCCTACACCTCAGTCTCAAAGCTACTCAAAGGAACATGCCACACCGAATCATGGACACCCCTTGCCGGGCTGAGTGCATAGATTCCCTTTCCAGTATGAATGGACAAGAGCTAAAGCAGACAGCACTTACTTCAAATTCAACAATAAAGAGAGTCTTCCAGTATTAATAGCGAATTATCTGAATATGAATTAAGAACACGTTAATGCCCAGGGCCTGCCCTTCGGTTCATCTAACATCTACTGTACTGTACAGCAAAACAATGCTGTTTTGCTGGGAAGATCCTTCTTGACCACAGGAGCTGAGACTCAACTACCTGAAGAGCTATCTTATCCAACAAGAGACCTCAAGAGCTATCTTGTCCAACAGCCTTGAAAAGCTCAGCTTTCAGAACAACTAATTTCTAAGCACATTTCAATGTATAACCATAGGATCTCTGCCGCGTCCACAGAGCACGGCTGGGGCTCCCGCACAGACGTGGCGATGTGACGTACGCAGCTGCTGAGAAGCTGCCCCGGGCACGTACGTGCGCGCTGACAAGGGCCAGCTCTGTACCTGCACGTGCAGCTGCCCCAACCCGTAACACGGAGGAGCAGCACGCTGCAGCTCGCCTCGCGAGCCCAAGCCCCGCTTACTTCTCCAGGTGAACCGTGATGAGCGGGGAATAGAGGACGGCGGTTTCAGCCAGGCCGAGGCTCACGATGGCGTCGTGCAGCCGATTGACCGTTTCGACTTCGCCCCGCAGGGCGGCCGCGTTAAGGACGCGGAAAAAGGATGCCACCGTTCTCTCCGTGATAGGAACATCCTTCTCTTTCATCTCCTTTAGAACATTAATAGCATCTACAATGAAACAACACAAAAGACCCTTAGGTAATTTCATGCAAGGAAAACAAACTGCTATTAAAACAGCATTTCAAACTCAGCGGGAATGTAAATTCTGGCGTATAATGCCGATTTCAAGTTAATTACTACTTGCATTTCTAAACGAGACTACAATTATAAATCCACAATAGCACGGCTTTATCATTTTGCTGCAACTTTGACTACAAATTACAGATAGGAGCCGTGTGCCCACTCGGCACCGCATAACCCTGTGCAGCGTGCCCTATAGCTGCAAGATTCGGCTAAATGGATGCTTTTATCGCTCAATGCTAACATCTGCTAAATCACTCCATTGTTTCTTCAGCAGATGGCTTGTCACGAGGCCAGATAATAAAGATATGTTTACACTGTATATACAGCCAGACTAATGGTCTGATACCGATAGGGCCTGTTTGCTCTGTCGATACTAATTAGCCGAGGAGAGCCAATGAAAGCTTTCTAACAGACTGCATGTTAAAACATTAGGTTCATTAAGCTTCATTAGGAAGGCAGAAACAAACATTTTGGTATACAGAATAAGTGCATTTTTATAATGTTCTTAATTATTGCATAGAAGGAGTGTTTTGACCACTTTACATTTGGCGACATTTATGAATTGTTTTATTTTCAGAGGGATATTTGTGCTCCTAAAAGCAAGCTCATCTTTTCAAACTGCTTTAATGCAGAGGTGGTCATGATCTGATTTGTTATGATTTGGAAAAGGTCAGCCTTGTTGATTATTTTTCTACCAATAACCCTATTAAGTGGCCCAGATAAATTTCAAAAACACGCTGACAAGAAAAAAAATAATGCTAAACATGAAATTATTTTATAGTATTTTACAAAAAAATACATTTTTGTATCTAGTTTTAGTCTGTGTTCTTATTTTGTTAAGTCTTGTACAAAACAGAAAACTCAGTCTTTAAAAGTTGATTACAATCTCAAGTTTTAAATATAAAAAAAAGAAAAATAAAGAAAAAATAGAGAAGTTACCTTATAGTAAAGTATAAAAATTGTAGAACAGC
The DNA here is from genome assembly GCA_032273925.1 of Rhynchotus rufescens. Taxonomy (NCBI): domain Eukaryota; kingdom Metazoa; phylum Chordata; class Aves; order Tinamiformes; family Tinamidae; genus Rhynchotus; species Rhynchotus rufescens. Next base: position 27,244 of record JAVCKT010021278.1, read on the forward strand.
TTAATGCAAAGATATAGAAATCCAGAAATACACACAGGTTACAAGACACTCACCAATACTTACAGACAGTTTGGCTTTAAAATTCAATTAAAAAAAAAAAGCATTAAAAACATAAAAAAATATACTTTATAAAAAGTTAAATGATTTTTTGCAGTACTTGGCTCTTACAGGAAGGTTATGTTTATAGGTTTTATGCTCAGCCTTCAGCCCTTCTTAAGCAAAAACAAAGCCATTAGTCTAGGCACATACGCAATTTGTGCCATAAGTCATGATCTTCAAACTCAATCCAAACAGCAATGCTAATAAAAACTAGCTGCAGAAATGCAAAAAGCACTGAGCTGTGCAAATGTAAATGACAAGCTTGCCAATCCATTAAAACTAATGGCCTGCACTGTCCAAGCATCTCTGGTTGAATTCACATGCAAATTTGTATGCAAAATGTTCAAGCACTTTGCAGGACATGATATACCATTAATATCAACTCACATTTTTATTCTTGAGGCAAGATACCTTTATTACCTAGCACAAACATACAATGAAAGCAAATGGATTACCTTCTACTCTGCCATGCTTTGCTAAGACGTCTACCAGCGCTAGATACTTTCCCGCATCAAGAGCAACAGGTGAATTCTTGGGGAACCTAGAAATGAAATATTAAAAACTGTATCAACAGAAGTTTACCTTTTCTAGATTCAACTGAGATCTTTATTTTAAAAGCTACAAAACAAAAGAATAGCATTAAGAGCCAAAAGGAAAAATCTGATATGCTTTAAGAGATGCATCATCAAGCTGCCACTAGAAAATATTTTCCATACACACACCCTTGTCACTAAAAATCCCAAATCTAAGAAATCTTTTGAAGACACAAATGGCATTATTGCTCCTTCCCGTGGCAGTTACTGCACGGGAAGTCTGAACAGGCAGAGAAGAACACTTCAGCCCACATGGCTGGTGCAAGGCATTATTCTTTATTCAAGTTGAGAGTGTAGGAAACTATCTACACTAATACATTATAGGTTACTATCTGAATAGTGTTGTTATATATTTGTTTTCTTTTTCTTGGAAGTTTTCAAATTATTTCTTTTGTTGTTTCTTTTTGTAACATTTCAAAAAGTCACTTTAGTCATAAGCTCAGCCCAAGACAGATCCCTAAAAGGATGCACAGCTGAAATGAAGCTCCCCTATACAACTCATTTTTACTGCATAAAAGCTCACTGTGGGGATGGTGCAAGAGCAGCAGCACAGCTAAAACCAGTCTACATTACTGTGTGTGCACAGTGATAAATTTCTTGATATTCACAGCTCTATCATTTTATATGATTTCAAAGACTAGCAAGGTGGTTCTTATGTAATGAATCTGTACTCTATTAGAAAACTAGAGCAAATACTTTGTGTGTGTACACAGGAGAAAGAAAACCTGAAAGTAACACGTAACTTTTTCTCACTGTAGCATCAGACCAGATGGGAGCTTTTGAAGGAAGAAGGGGTAAGTGGATGGCAGATGTATATAAGAATTTACTCCACAATAAATCATGCATAATGTGTTTTACCTGGGAGCTCATTTTCACTGCAAAAATATACAGCTCTCAAATAAAAAAAATTACAATGGAATCCTTGCTCACAGCCTTAAAATATAATGTTGCTTAAAAACACTGCCATTCTAAAAACGTCTTCAGAATATACTGCATATCTATTGTGGTTAGAATGGCAGTGCTATTCTAAAAGACAAAACAGGTGCAGACTTTTTAAGTTGAACTTCAATTTGGAAGCTACATCCGTTTAAAAGAAAAACACAATCAAAATACACCTAGCAGTTTGTCCCTTCTCTCTCCTTTTTTCAAAGGCCATTAATGACCACACAAAATAGCTGTTTCTGATGTTCAATTACACTAAGCAAATTTCTTTTAACAAAAAAATCTTGACCATTTTAAATGCACATACATTGGTGGGGAAAACTAATTAAAAATGGATGAGGGGGTTAATACTCAACCTACTTAATTCAACAAGGTCTGTGTATCAGCATAAATCTCTGTGACATGTTTCAGTGCCGGTGTACTTACACTTTTTCTTTCAGGTTCATTGCTTCTTCTACATTATCATGTCGACAGCACAAATTTATTAAGGCTGCATAGCCACCGACAACCATGTCCGGTTCATATTTGGCTTTCACTTCAAGGGCTTTTTGCATATTCTAAAAAAAGGAACAAAGCAAAGATATGAACTGGAGGAAAAATCAAGATGACATTATGAATCTTAGACATTCAGCTTGCAGTTATGTGACTGCTCTGGTGTATTTAATAGTAGATGATCACATTTGAAAATACAGAGCTATGGCGCTCTAGCAAATTTTCAGAGGGAGTTATTTTACAGAAATTCAGCTCTTCATTTCTAAAACACCCTTTCAGTTATCCGAGAGTAGATTTCAAAGTAAATTTTCTTGCTTTAATTAACATTTCTAGCATGCTTTAAAGTGATATATTTTTGTTCACTCGCACATTAGCACCTTCAACATGATTAATTGAAACTCTGAAATAGATCTACACAGAATTCTCAGCAATGATTTTCATCTGATGCACAGGCAAACAGAAGACAAACCTACTTTTTAAAGAACAGTAAACTAGCTAATGATGCCACGGATATTTTTCTTCCCGCCTCCCCCTACATGGTCTATTTGTACATTTGACCATTTTGAACTTAGAATGGCATTTGCTTCCAGCCTCATTCCTTATGCAAAATCACACAGGCAGCTGAAAAATCGCTGTTTATAAACTGTATTTTTAGCAGCAGAATATAGTGCTATCATGTCCATGGCTGTTAGGGTTCCTACACATCCAGCTTTACAGGCAGGCTCACGCTGAACAAGAAAGTGAACAAAAGTGTGGTGATACCCCACAAATTACAGACACGCACTAAATGAATGTAAACTACAGCTGGACGCCTGCCGAATGAAGGCAAGAGACCCTTTATCTCAGAAGAGCTTTCCTCCTGCAGGAAAATGGAATTTCAATCCCTGCATTAACAACCCAGTAGTATTTGAATTGCAAATGACTAGTGCATGTATCAGTTGCTTGACAATCTAGATATAAGAGACCGGAGCCATGGCTTGAAAGGACATTTGGCATGTATGATAAACCTATCACAGCTGTTACTATCATTCACTTTGCAGATTATTGTAAACAAACTTCAGCAACCCCAAAACATGCCATTCAAGGTGTTGCTGAAATTAGTTAACCTTTTGATTTAATTGCTTTTTGCACTTATGTTTGATTTATAAGCATCAAACCATGAAACCTCAAGCACTGCACTTGTCTTTGCTTAACTGTGTCTATCCATAATACAGTCATTTATGTCCCTTTAAAAATATAGCTATGTGTTTCCAATTATCGCTGCATTGCTCGAGCTACCTCTTCTTCACAAAGAGCATGTATGAGTTGTTTCAAGACATCTGTAATAGGCTGGTTTTCAGCTTTTCGCTTTTCCAGTTTCGTCTCCAAAGCAGACACGTCAGATTTAGCACTCTAAATGGAGGTAACAGAAAGAATGTCAATTACAAAGCACCCTTCCCCCGAACAACTTGGCAGATCACTTTAATAAGAGACAGACAAAATAATCCTCTTTCATAGTATAAGAAAATTTTAATCATTTATGATGCTTTTATCTGTTAAACAGTACATACTAATTGAAGATTTGAGTCAGAATATAGTTTAAAAAAATTAATAACTAACAAATCTACAAAGGTTCAATATCACTATTTCTCTCATTAAGCTCTTTGTGCTCAGGGGATGTGGGGTACAGAAGCCTGGTTCCTTTTCCACCTCTGCTCTGATCAGATCAGAGATGGAAAGACTTGACACTACACGGTTAGAAGCAGTACTGATTTCTATAGCTCCAGCCACTCAGGTGGATCAACATAATTTACAATTATTAATTCTCATGCCACCACCGTTAATTATATATTTACCAAAAAGGTAAACTGAGGCACAAAACTTCAGCCAGCTCCTAGCTCATGCATCAGGTCTATGTGAAAGTCTGGACAGTCTTCACTCCTACTCCAGAAAGTAACCGCTGACTTGTAAGTGGTAGATTTAAATAATGTGAATATACTACCAGGACCTGAAAGCTATTGATGACACTTCATATAAGATTCAGACATTATTACTATGATAAAAACAAGGGTAGCTATTGGTGAATTTACTTACTTCTGGAATGTTATCGTCAGTTTTTCTATAAGGAAGTAGTAACCTTAGATCCTAAAATGTAGTAAGAAACAAGATATCACTAAATGAAGAGAAACATTCACTTTTTAAGTAAGTATATCATAC
>JAVCKT010021278.1:52699-63440 GCA_032273925.1 Rhynchotus rufescens
TCATGAAATACTTTAAGGATCACCTGAACACAAATTTGAACGTTAATGTCAGGAAATCTGTCAAACAGATTTCTTAATGTATTTACACATAACTGCAAAGGAATACCTGGCTCCTTCAATGTCACCCTCATTGCAATAAGCAGCAATCAACCTCTGGTAAGTAACCTGCAGAAAATAAAGAGGAGGTTAATGATTTCTATCCAGGAAATGATACTGCTGTTGGGAAAGAAGGTATCATCAGAGGCTACCTACTCGATTGGGCTGCACATTTGCTTCCTCCATTCTGGCCAAAAATTCGGTTGGAGAGAACTTATGCTCATTCTGAAGGTAGACTTTAAGTAAAGCATTGTAATGGCTTGTATCATACACGGCACCTAAAGAAATATTTCAGACAATCAAACAAGTGTAGATTCTCAAAACTATATATTTGATTTATAGCTATTCCAGCTAGTTAATTTCATAGCAATTTTATTTTGTTCCAACTTTATGTAGGATCAGGTTGCTTTCTTTTATTCACCTTTGCAATACTAAACAACTACTTAACAATGCACATTTGCTTTTAAAAGACTAAATATCAAAAGTAAGGAATATTTTTGCTTGCATATACTCCATTCCACAGTCTGCCATCTATTTTGCAGATTTAGCAACATTATGCTCAAGAAGCAATTCTTCTGTGACACATTTATAGATAAATGACTAATGTGAAATAAAAATCATCATCTAATAAAACAGTCAGCAGCACTAGGAATACCCAGGCCACCAGATACCATGGCAAGTGGTCAAGATCTAATTGAGAAATAAAATATGTTCTTAAAATAACCAAAAGCAAGCAGGAGGCTGATTAAGCTCTGAGGAGGGAGAAAAAGCGGGGGGAAATTGTTAATAAACACCCCTAGATGTCAGTATAGCTCCCAGAATAAGAAACAGGTTTCTCACTGCAGTGACAAAACCTAATATTCAGTGGCTAATGAATATTTACCATGATAACCTAACATTTAAACACCATTAAACTGCCTTCAGCCCTGTGCTACCAAGAGAGCAAGCTGGCAGTACTAAAGCACGTGGCTGTTCCTTCGTGAGGGAGTAAGAAGGAGTCCTACCCAGCGCCTTCATTTTGTCCCATATCATATGGGCAAGCTCTGTTCTCTCAGATGACACCATCTCTGGTAACAGAGCACCACAACTTCGCAACAGAAGCAAGGCCTGGTTACTCCCTGGGGATCCTGCAGTAAAAATAAATAATTTTGTTAAAAGATCTAAGGTTAACCAGAAAGAGTCACCTAAATAAACACATACATACATAGATGGAACAAGTCTGTCGGATATAAATACCACTGGGAACTGTATTTTTAAATGATTAAAATACATGCATTTTGCCTCTACTGTTTAGTTAGTCAAAGGTAATATTACACCAATTATTTAAAATATCTTTATGGAATATTACTGCCTAAATTTAGGATTTCTAGGTTCCTATGGTAACTTCCGAAGTAATCACATATCCTTCTGGGCACTCATCCTTTTGAATGATGTCCCTAATTTCATTTTTCTTTTTTTAATTCTTTTTGTAGCTCTTGGGTAGTAAATTGGTTTCTGTTTTTATTTCCAGCCAAAAAGAAACACACAACAGAAGGGCCACAGCAGCAGCCTTTTCAAAGGAGCCAAATTTGCACCACCCCATACTGAACTCACATGTACACAGCGACTTCTGGCGGTGCTGATGTCAGATCAGGATTACACCTAGAACAGGCAGGATGCTTCCTGACAAAGGCTTTTGTTTTTCAACAGAGTTAAGGCAGATCCCTAAATAAGCTTTAAATTCACTCCATAAGCTTCAAATTCACTCCAAAAGAAACAGTCTTATAGCCCTGCTAAGCTTGCAGCCTATTCAACCTGTTATTATACTGCTCTGCTATTGCTGAAACTACTGTTAACCTCCAGTTTTTGTTCATGAGGTGAGATCACCCAAGTCTAAAGCTAAAAAGCAAGTCTACTGGCAAACAGTATGAACTGTACAACTGTATGAATATCCGAATGCTTCTTTTAGAAAACTCAACCATTATTAGGAACTGACATTAAAGATGAAAGGAAAAAGTCATGTCTAAATTTCTTCATATAATACACATTTAAAAACAGTAGAAAAGAATAAAATTTGAGACACATTGAGATACATACACTTTTCCTATATAGAAGAATCTTATTTGAAATTCAAAAATACTACTGTAAAGATTAAGCAATGACACTGCTATATGCTGAAAATGATTCTGGACAAAATACAACATTTAGTAGAGCACTGAGGTGAGATGAGGAGAAATTCAAAAAAACAGCATAGCAAGTCTTATAATCAGATGATCTAGAACTCAAAATTTCCCAATCTAAGATCTATAAAGATTTATTGGAAAAGATACATAACCTTTGGACCCATTTCTGAAACTGCACAGTGCTTAACACCAGTATCATTCTGCTACAGAACTGCTACTCAGAGAGGTTCAGCACGAGTTTCCACTATCAGCAGCTATTCTAGCTTCCACCAACAGGCAAGTTCAAACAAACGAGACAACTTTTTGCCTAAAGAATAAGGAGAGAATCTAAGGAAAAGTCAACTTGCTTCAACTTCAGGGGGCCAGTCCAACCAGGAACTCCAAAAATAACCTTAAAGCTGGTTGTCAGCCTTGGGCAGCCCTCCTGCTCCAGAAGCAAAGCATGGCAGGGCTGACAGAGATGCTGAGCCTTGAATGACTTCCCAAAGGACTTCCAGTCCACACCATTAGAAATGTTTGGCAAGTGATTTCAAACTGCCACACCACCACACCAAAGCTGCACACAGCCCAACACAGAGGCAGAAGCTGTTGCCAAGAAAGGCATCTCCAGCTGCTGATAACTGCAACTGAAAATTTACATATTCCAGAGGGTGCCACAGTAGCTTAATTTGCAATTAATTATACAGCATTATGGAAGGACTTATATGATTACAAAATAAAGGCAAAATAAAACAAAAAATGTTTGAAAGCAGAAAAATCACCCCCAAAAAATCTGCTCAGCAGCAGAAAGTTATACAAGGCTTAAAATTAGACAAATATTTGATAATATTTTCACTAATGACTGCGTATGTTGAAAGTCAAAAGAATCAGGAAAAAAATGTCAGGAATAACAGTACAGGAATGCAGAGCACAAGACAGCTGCATCAATCACCATTTTTTTCCTGTAACTAGAAGCTGAAGAAGGTTATAAACACACACAAACCCTTTTTAGAAATCAACCGCAACCTCCCACACTTTTGCTTAATTAATTTCTAATGTTGCTATTAGAAATATAAATGAGTGAGATTTTAAAATGGAAATATTAGTCATTTATTCAAATGGCACCCTACTTAAATCCTCTGAGAAATGTTACACCTTTTTTTTAGCCTAAAAAAAACCTCTCTGGCTTGAAATACACTTACTTGGCCAAATGAAATCACTATGAGTAATTATCTCTTTGCTAGAATGAGTCCCTAAAAACTGTGTAACTAATCACAGATCATGAAGAATTGTGTTTTGAAGGTAAGCACAGAGACATAAAACCTTTGCCTACCCACACTCACAAATTATAGTCTAAAAAGCAGTCAGAATCAGAAAAGAGATCACACGCAAGAAGTCAAAACTACAGCAGCTCAACAGAAAGAGAGCAAGAATTAAAGACTCAGCTTTTAAACAGTAAACTGTAAAAGCTTAAATCCAGCTATATAAGCCAATATATAATACTGTCCAGAGAAGTACTCCAAGCTTTTAATTAAAACAAAATAACAGACACTCAATTCTCAGTATACTATCAAAGATTACGAATGTCAAAACTCCCATTTCTCAACTATCGCCACCGTCTCGTCTTTTGACCTAACCAGTACCAAGCATCATCATCAACTGCAGTACAGTTTATAAAAGATTATTCTGGATATTTTTTCTAAAAGGAGTATTGAATCTTCCAGAATGAACAATGCTTCAGCTATTTATTATCTTTCTATCAAAAAAAAAAGATGCTAAATAACCACAACTATCTGGGCATCAGGGAACTTGGTATCAGCTCCACATTCCCCTATGGAGCTCTGTTTTAAAAATAAGTGATACCTTAAGGACATCACCACAGCAGCATATACAAGCTTACAATAACTTACATTTTTAAAACAGGCTGTATAAAATAGAGATCCCTGGTGAGTTCACAGTACAGGCTGTATGCAACATATGAAAGTTAATATTCAGCAAGAAGGAAAGTGTAACATTATAACATAAAAATCCATACAAAGCAAGTGAATAAGTTCTCTAAAACATTTAAAGTCTGGTCACCAATGCATGCACTAGGTTAAAGAATATCCAAAAGACAAAATTAATATAAAACAAAATCTTTTTATTCCTTTGGCTTTAATGAATGTGTTTGAAATAAAAGCAGCTTACCTGCCCTGCATATTTCATGGAAGATTTTTAATAGAAGAGTTTTAGGGATGCGGCCAGTTTTTCTGACAGAGGTATCCAGTTTATTTAATGCCCAGTCAAACTGCCATGCCCGTCTGCTCTGAATTTCTGAATTTGGTTCTTCTTTAACTCTTCCCACCTGTTGAGGTGCAACTGTGAGGAATCTTGCTGGGCACGCTGGATTTCTGCTTAAATAAAAACAAAGCAGTGACACAGAGCTTACACTTCTTCGAATCATTTTGCAACTACCTCAGATACACTTAAACACTCAAAAAAATCCTCTTCCATTTCTTCTTCCTAAACAACCAGTTTCTCAAAAACTCTCTGCATTGATCTAAATACATGTAGGCGATTCATCTCACTGTTAGTCTTTCTACCTAAAAAGATGGATATAGTCATACATATCTGCTCACAGTGAGAAGTATCTAAAGTTAAAAATAAAGTATGACAACTACAAATGTAATGAGGCGTTCTTTTTTCTAGCAAAACAGGAGTTTGCTTTACGAAAAAAAGAAGCAACAAAAAAGTTACCACCTAAGAATAAAAAATATGGTATTTGTGTATACTAGAAAGATGACAGCCTGTGCAGGACAAAGTATCATTTTCAAAAAGCACACATGCACTTCTTGAAGTCTCAGGTGTATGTGCATAAATAAACTGAGATCCATCCCCATACAAAGAAGGTAGCAAACACCAGACAATGAAGTTAGGATTCAGTTGTTCCTAAAATTCCCTCCTCACCATCTTTCCAGCCCAGAGCTCTATACTTAAGTTTCCTAAAGGTTCTACACTCACTGAAGTCTGAGCAGATTTCACACTCCCTCCCACCACGGAGGCTCCACAAGCCCCACAGAGTTCCAGCTGCACGTTTTGTTGGCAGCACAGCCAGAGGAGAGGAGGGCAGGCACCAATATCCAGGTGCCTTCCCCCGCCGCGGGGAGACCTTGTGCAGAGGGGCTGGTGGAGGGAGGGCGCGGGGGCAGCCCAGAGCCGGGCAGCAAGAGCTGCAGGCTCCCACAGACATGGCCTGGCAGACACAGACATCGGCGCCCGTGGGCCGTGGCATGGTGCAGAGGAAAAGCCAAAGCAGCAACGCAGCTCCCGTGCCATCAGGTTAGAGAAGGCAATCACCTCCTCATGGCCAGCAAACACCAGGACAGCCCAGAGAAACAACTTAGGAATGTGTGGCTAAAAGCAGAGCAACATAGAAGAGTTAAGTAAACGATTACAGGTGGTGGAAGCCACTGAATGATGAATGAAATACTGGAACAAGATACTTGATCAAATCGGAACTTTCTTGTTTGGAAGATTATAATTAAGATTAGGAAAAAAATCAAACAGGCATGACCTTAAAATGGCTGATCTTACCACAGTACTACAAAGCTAAATTAGATATCCTCACAATGTAAATACTTTTTTTTTTCCCAATTATTTTAATTGACATTCTTCAAAATCAGATGCAATGCTACGTAACATGAAGTGCTGGAGTACTACTCCAAATGCTGCGATAGGTATTTACTTTGGTTATTATCCTTAAACTGCATTTTAAGGTCTCATCCAAGTGAAATGTCCCTCGCAAGCATAAGGGACACAACAAACTTCAGAGCCATTTCATTACCATCTGATTCTTTCCTGAACTGTCTCATTTCTCTTCGCTGTCCGTCAAAACTGTGCACCTTTGCACCCGCACAGAAAGAAGCTCAAAAGGGCAGATTAAGGCTAAAGCCGACTGCATTGGTCTTTCACTACAAAGTGAACTTTCTCCTACAACTGCAAGACAAAAAGTAGCCTTCTGACTTTCAGCTTTCTCTCTACATTCTGAGGATTAAAAACATAGGTCCTGCCCACACAGGAAAGGTTAACTCATTATAATTTTGTAATTCCAAAGTACAAAACCCTCAACTTAGCAATAAAGGTGTCTTTCCCCTCCCCTCCTCCAATTTAGCTTAGAATGCTTGGAAAGCAATTAAGCTACTTGGGCATCTTCTGTATTTCCAGAGTAAAGTTAAAACAGTGCATTTGATTTTCTAAAGGCAAAGACTGTTATTTGCACATCAGCCTGAATAAAAAGGGTCTCCTGTCTTTCCCAAAAATCAAGTGGGGTGGTTTCAGTGATCTGCCAAGGCAGGAATGTTAAGCTCCTGTAACGTTCTAGAGGGAATTAGAGAGCCACCATGCAGATTTTGCTTCTCTGTCAGAGCACAGTGAGGTAGTGGCTTTGCTTTTTCTATGCACCTTTAAGTGCTGAATACTTTCCTTTTTTTTTTTTTTTTATTTTTATTTTTATTTACAAATAAACCAGGCAAAAGATGTACAAAGTAATTTTTACAATACAAGCCATGCTCAATGTAAAAATAAAGGCAACTTAAAGGGGCAAGCTTTCTGCATGAAAAACATGAGAGTTTTTTCATGTGGACTGAGGAACTTCAGGCTTCCTGGAGAATACTCTAAAACTTTAGTTAAGTGATTCACAAAAAGTAAAGCAAAAAAACCTTAAAGAAAGTGTGGCATATGGCACTCAACTTCACCTGCAGGTATCTCCTCCGAATTAGAGAGAACAAAGATTATGATGCAAATCTTGCATAAGGAGCAGTTTTCACTACAGAGCACTTTACCATTTTAGAGGAGATGCTCTTTTCTCTGCAATCATAAGAATCAATATCCAACCATACCGGTGAGAATGTCAGAATTAAGAAGCGGCATCAATGTCAGAAATATCGGAGAGATTTGCCTTCAAGGAGTTTACTTGATCTTCCTGCTCAGCGTGTTTTATGCTCCATAGTCTAGTTGTAACATCAAACCCTGAGACCTGGAGCACATAAATTAAACCCCCTCAAAGTCACACAGACCTTAACTCCAAATCTTCTATGGACACATGTGGCTTGTTACAGCATTCTCAACTGTGAGTTACTATCACAAATTTAAGCATCCTTTCTTTTGCGAACTTTCTATAAAGAAAGTTCCAAAAAGTATTTCCTAATGCAGAAATCATTGCAGAGCTAAAGTGTGTTGTTGCAGATCTGAAGTTTGTTATATTGGTTTGTCATGACATCTGCTTTATTCCAAGTGCAAGGTATGAAAAGGTTTTAGTACAGCTCAGTGTATATTTTTCATGGCAGTTCATACTAGAGGTAGACATGTGAAATGGAAAAGGTGCCTTACCCACGCACTGTTTTCAACTATTTTCTGAAGCAGCTTAGGTTAACTATGTACAAAATGAAAGAAGGGAAATTCCCACAAACTATTCCATTGACCCAGAGCTGCAGCACTCCTTGCAGGGAAACTACCTTAAACCAGCCCATCCATTCTGTCCTGTTGTGCTCAAGCTTGGCTTAGGCACAAAAGGAAAGTTAACTGTTGAGACTGGCAATTGCTGGGAAAAAATATCTTGACAAGAGCAGTTAAATGTTGCATTCTGTTTGTACATCCAAAATCACTTTAATTCTGCCCCCCACCTTCACACCTGGTATCAATCTATCCCTTAATCCAAACTCTTATCCACAGGTCCCGAAGTGATCCTGCAGTCATGGCATGCACTCTCACTTCTCCCCATTCTCCTGCGGCTCTCTTGCTTTCCAGCATCAGGCAAAACAGTACAGAAAAAGTTGCAGAGAAACATCCAGGGAACAAACGCTGATCTAAGAAAGATCTAAGAAGAAAGTCAACCACCTTAAGGTGATTTTACGATCCACACAAACAATCTGGCTGCAGGCTATAAGGTCTCACTAGCTCATAGTGGCAATGATGCAATTAGTCTTTTGATGTTTTGCATAACTGCTTAGCCATACCAAAGACTCTGATGTGCCTCTATGAAACTTCAATTGTTCCTCTTAACTTTTTACAAATGACCATTAGAACCAAATACCTTTCATTGCTGCTCTAAAACATACACAAACCAAAACTAGCAGCAACAGGAAAAGTTATTTGTAACTATCCATTCTAATGACAGTGTATGCCTGGATCCTGCCCAACAGTTTAATATCGCAGATAAACAAGCAACCACATTTCATAGGACAGACTGAGTTTCAAGACACACGAGCATTTGCCCACCTCACACCCTTAATGTTAAGGTTTTGCAAAAGGCACCCGCTCGGGATTTGAATTGATCTGTTCCTGCACCATTGTAAATACCTACCAATGTTAAAATTTGGACTGTTGTCAACACATATGCTGTTTTAAAACTGTAAAGCAGAAGTAGAGTTTATACTTAAGCTATGGTAGTCCCAACCATACGTGGAGTCTGGTTGAATTTGAAAGCCACTTTGAATGAGTATGGGATGTCATGCTTAAGTTTCCTTTTGTTATTCAATGAGGCCGGAACTGCTGTCCAGGAGAGGGCAAAAGAGAAGAAAATCTAAAATCTAAGACCATTTTCTTCACTATTGCAGTTGCAGATGCACTTCAAAGTACTCACTTGAGTCTAAGACTTGAGCATAACTTAAAACCTTATTCACCTTCACAGCTGCCTTTCCACCCACTGAATATTGCATTGGCTCTGAGCAGATGAGCAACATGTCTTGAGCATTTCTAGAACTACGCAAGTGTAACAGGTAGTCCAATCATCTTTTGCATACTCTGCCTTTTGGTGATGGTAATAAGGATGCTTCTGGAACCTCAAGGCAATAAGATATCCTAGATTATTATATCTTATGCAAAAAAAAGTCAACAACATGATCTTTTTACCAAGATGAATTTCCAGCTTGGTTGCTGATGTTGATCCAATGCCTACATGCTGACTCTTTGGCACTGAGCAAGTTTTATTCCTATTTTAACTGTAAGATGAGTGAATGAAGATGGATGTGGGTACAGTGAACAAATTCTGGGGTTCTCAGCTATCTGTGCTCTTTTGTTTCATATCTAACACAAATTGATAGCTGCTACCAGAATATTTTGTAATGTGACAGCACCATGCAGTAAAAACACCACATCCCTTTCCTACCTACCTAGACTTGCTCTTTTTACTAATACTGAAAGAAATTAAGGAAATATTCATAGCCAGGGAGAAAAGGGACCAAAACTCTTCTTTAACTACACAGCTGTAATTTACAAATTATAATTATCTGCTTTAAATTTACATCATTTTAATTAATAAGTGTAAATATAACTACAGTAAATCATTTTCCATAAACGTAAGCTAAAGCATCTCAAACCATTCTCAATTTTATAGACAATATGACATGTTGGAAATTAAAATCTAACCTCATCAAGGATCAGGATCAGAAAGCAAACCTTCTCTTATGCAGGTGCTTGCTTGAGAACATTAAAAGGAAATTTGCACAAGTCCTCATATAGCTCTAACAGCATCCTAGCTATATAAAGAAGTGAAAGTAAATATGATTTGAAATCTTTGATGTACTTAACTTCACAAGGAAAAAGATCTCTGACAAAAGTAATTGCAGGAAAAAAAAAACCTACCTAAAAGCATCATCATGTTTTAGAAAAATCTGTAGACAAAAAAAAGCTAAAAAAAAAATTGTATCAGAAGCCCAGGTTGTGATAGATATTCAGTGTTTAGCCTTTATGCACTTCCACATACAAGAAGTAAAGGCTCCAGACAAAAAGAAAAATACTCTCTGTACACTAAAGGTGCATTCAACCACCACTAGAGAGAAAGTTTAGCTCTCCCCAAACTGAGAAGACGACACTGCAATGCTTTGATGCAGTCACACTAGGCCCTGTAGGACTCCTCAGGCCCTGCAGAACCATGGAGAAAGACATGTGATATCATCACTCCACACTTTCCCGCTGCTTTCTGCTTTAATGACCAGTTTGACGGAACAAATGCACTCCTCCTGAGCAGCAGGGTTTGAGCTTCCTGCAGGGCAGCCACAAAGCACCAGTGCGCTCAGCGCAGCAGTGGGGGGCACTCCATGGTGTGAGGAGAGAGAGGAAGCCCCCTGGGAGAAGCGAGATGCTCCTCCTGAGCCGGGCCCAGCAAGGCGCAGGGGACCAGCACAGGACAGCTCCAATCCCCGCTGCTCGGCTACCCGCAGTAACCCACGGCACTGCCCCTCGTGCGCCGTCCTGCCCTGCCCGGACACAACCCGGAGCCTGCGCCAGCTCCCGCCACAGCCCCTCGGGCCGCACTCCTCCCTCGGCCTCCGCGGCGAAGGGCACCGCAGGTCAAAGGGGCGGCAGGGCCGCTCCGCCCGCCGGCCCGCGGCAGCCGCTGCGCTCCCCGCTCCTGCGCCCCGACACCCCCCTGCGCGCACGGGCCGACAGGCCGCGCAGGGCCCGGCTCCGAGGCAGCCGCGGGGAGGGGAGGGGAGCGGACGGCCCAACGGCCCCAACGGCCGCGG